>LSSL01000069.1:11115-32134 GCA_001953115.1 Smittium mucronatum | reverse complement strand
GTCACCAAAAATATCGGATTGGATAGCTTCTTGAACGTACTTTACTAAGGGCATTTTTTGGATGATGGCAACGGTAGAAGCATCAAACGTTCCCGTGAAAGAAAGAAACGAGCCGATGACTGAGAATTTAGTGTCGTCGAGAGAGGAAGATACTGTATCGCGTTTAGTTACCAGTTTGGATTTCAAAGAATCTACTGTTTGCTCCAGCAAGTTGATGGCAGCTGTTCTCCATGTAGAGCTTTTTGGGTCCGAAAAGGAACTACTAGAGGGACCACCAAATCCGAAGGGAGAAAACACTGGTATGTTCAGGCTGACAACGACGATATAGTCTCGTAGTTCGGATGATCCATCTCTTTTGACTTTTCCGTTCGGATTATGGTAGACAGGAGCCAGATTAGCACTCACCAAGACCATAAACAGAAGGATATTTGCACTTATACTTTTAAAGCCCCAATTCATCCCTAGCAAATATATATTTCTGACTTCAGGTTCTGGCTTTTGTAAAAGTATAAATTTCGAATTCTTAATATATTTATATTGCGGTCTATTCGTAAATGCTTCTTACTCTGATCCTTTTAAAAATAAAAATAAAAGATCGAATTTGGATCCTTTCAACCAAAATAAAAATCTGGAAATTTTCACGTAATGTAATAAGGCAATACTTATTAAGATTCAAGATAGTTATAAGGAATAAATGATTTATAGAAATCCCAACATGTTGGCATAATTACACTTTTTTTTCTTCTTGGTGGGAATCAGTTTACCTGTAATTCTGTTCCGTTGAAAATAGAAACGAATTTATACGCAATAAAACCAACAGATAGTCAAATTTGGTAACAAAAAAAGGTATTTCAGCACCTTCTATTTTTAGAATAACCAATTGATGTTTGATATAATTTCCAATCGAAATAATGCCGATAAATTTATAAGATATTACGATACTTCCCCTGTTTTCATTCGGTAGGAAGGATCACACTATATGGCAATGTTGATTTGGAGCCACGATTGAATTTTTTTCTTTCAGCAATGTTATTTTGTTTAGCTTAAGGGGAATTGATGCATTGTAGTATCTTATAATTACCTGCATCTCTTCAAAATACTGCCAATCTTGCTATTAAGATTTTTTGAAAAGAACAATTTGGGTCAAAAAAGTAAAACCGAGGGAATGATGGGCTAGTGCGAAAAACGGGTTATTGAGTAGTTTGTTGAGATTATTATCGGATAGAGCCACATCCCTCTATCACTTAAAAGTCTATCTAACTTTACTGGGATCGATACGAGCCATTGTGTTTTACAATTTAGGTTGAAGAAGTTTGTTTTTCAAATCAAGAGAAGTATTTTTTTGAAAAACAATACTATTTCCTTTTGAACTCCGTACATTTCAATTCTTTGATAGCAGGGCTTTATTATTTAAAAGAACAATGACAAAATCTTCAATACGCCTAAACAGTTCTATTATATTAGCTCGTTGGCTCTAGGAAACATATTCACTGTCCCTCTAAGTTTGAATTCTGGGACTAATTTCCGGAATTGGAAATGATAAATAACAAGATGTATTTAATTTGCGATTATGAAAACTGTAAATATTCCGGTTATGTATTTTCATTATACCTGATATTATTAATATTATGAAATTTGTTTTGGTATATCTTTACAGTAAAAATTGTTTAAATATAAAAGAATAAGCTTTTCTCATTATCAGGCGGCCTAATGGTCTAGCAGTATGATTCTCCGTTCGGGTCGGGGAGGTCCCGGGTTCAATTCCCGGTTAGGCCCATAATATTTTTCGAAAAAGTGATTATTTATTTTATGTGTAATTTACAAAGGTACTTTAAAAATAAATATGACAAATAATCACCGGGACTTTTGATTACTAATCCGAATCACTGATATTCACTATTTCTTGCAAATGCAACGAAATGCGTGAAATTTTTGGGAAAATCAAGCATATTTGGTTTGCTAACCGTCATTACATATAAACATGATTAGGTCGAAGAAACCCCCTGAAATTTAACTATTACTATTAGGGCACTTTTTGATTCGATATGATCATTTATAAGAAATTAGTGCGAGTTTGGGCGCCATGACGGTTGGCATACTATTATTTCTTTTTACATCGTTTGTAGCAATCAGGATGATGCTGACAAATGAAGTTCGTGATTTTTTAAAAATTTTGCAAGGAAGAAAATAAAAATTTACGATTTCTATTTATTGGCCAAAAGGAATACAAAATGCTCAGTATGTCGACTGGTAGTGTACCAACAATCCTTTCGATGCGAGTTTGTTGGCAGAAAAGAAAGTCTTGTCTTGATTCAATCCCGCTATGAAAACAAGAGATGGTGGGAGAGCGATGCTTAATAATGTGCAGCGCATAGAGCTAATTAATAGGAATTTCCTGTTTGCAATTTTTATTCAACAGTTTCGCAAATTCCCATTTTTGGTTATTAGTATCTGATTCTTTTAACCCTTCTCCTTGATTCATTGGCTTTATTGGCGATACTGCCTGCCAATAAAACTGGGAGATCAAAAATAAATCAAAAAGAAAGTATAAAAAAGTGAAGCTTTGCATTTTTAAGCCTTAATTACTCGATCTGATAATATTGGATACTTATAGATTCCAATCTGATAAATACTTTTAATCATGAAATATCCAATCTGATTCTTTTTTATGCCATCATTTTATCCAATCTCTTCTTTCAATAGTATAGAGGTATCCAATATAAGGATATTCTCGTACGTTGATCGTCCAATCTGATATATGTCATTTTATGTATTGTCCAATCTGATAGAAATGAGTGCTTATGAGTATCCAATCTGATATATGTCATTTTATGTATTGTCCAATCTGATAGAAATGAGTGCTTACGAGTGTCCAATCTGATATTTGCGCCGAGAATGCATTCCTGGGCGCAGTTCGGCTATTCACAGCCTGTATACCGACCAGGACGCGGCATATGACCATTCCTTGGGTATTAGTGGCTATCTGCAAATCCATCAGATTAGAAATATAAAAAAATGGACCAATGGTATAGAGAATAAGTATTTATCAGATAAGTGTAGGATATTCTGTTGGCCATAAACAAATCTTTTGTTTAGCTGGAAATCGAAAGAATATTCTTTCCCTCCAAATCACATTTATGGGAGCAAGTAGATAAACTGATACTGCAAAAAAATATTGTCTATCAAAGAAAATATATATAATCTTGCTATGGAAGAAAAGAGGGTTTGGTATCAAGATTTTATTTTCTATTTTATTTTGTAATTTCTGTTTCATTTATTGTTTATTGTTTTCTTTCAACATTCTTGCCGATAAGAAGTTCACTCTATACATTTATTTTTTACTTTTTTAAGTTTATTCCGCTTCCTCCCTCAAAACTAACTGCTTTTCGACTTTGTATATCCTCAAATAAAAAATTATATACTTCTCATCAACTAACTTCAATACTACCTCGATTTTCAGCTCTATATTTCATACATTACTTTTGTTAACAAGACCGAATTTATAAATTCAATAAGATTCCAAATAGCAGGAAACTTCAGCAATGACTCTAAAAAATTCTACTTTACCTAGCCAAGAAATCCCTCTCCATGGGAAACTAATTTCTGCCATTGTTGGTGGCGCTGTTGTATCCACATTAAGTAAGAAATGGTCATTTTCCTTATTTCTTTGATCTTTTGCAAATTAACAAATCTCGCCAGTATTGAACAGTTTCTTACAATTTTTTTTAAAAAATCTATAATTATTTATTAGTGACTCCGTTTGATGTTGTTAAAGTGCGACTACAGGCTCAATTACTGGACAATACACCTAAATCCAGCTTTAAACCTATTCCTACTAGAAGCAGCTATATACATTTTGAAAAATGCAAATGCGCTCATAAATCTCCCTTTTATAAAAATTCTCGGATATATCCTAATTTAGCCAACATTATCCCTCATTTATCAAAAATCGTGCATTCTTCCCGAGCTAATAGTTTCAGGAACTGCACCAGCTATGTCTGCCCTTCCTCTCCTCTTAGCAATTCCGCCATTTTTTCCTCAAGCTACGTCCCAAGAAGTTCAGTTATTAATGGTGCTCTGGATGGGTTTGTCTCTATATTCAAGTTTGAAGGCGTTAGAGGTCTTTATCGTGGTCTTAATATTTCCCTGATTGCTGCTCTCCCCTCAACCGTAATATACTACGTCGGTTACGATTCCTTAAGATCTCAGTTCCGCACTTTTTGGCCTCAGTACGACCATTACTCGCCCTTGCTGGCTGGTACTATTGCTCGATCTTTCAGCTCTGCTCTTATCTCTCCTCTTGAACTCGTCCGCACTATTATCCAATCTTCATCTTCTTCCGATTTTAAATCCGTTATTGCTGGTATTCGCTCTCTCATTGCTACTAATGGATACCGGACACTGTGGGCTGGTCTCATACCCACTCTATGGCGGGACGTACCTTTCTCTGCCATCTACTGGTTTGGCTACGAGCAGTCTCTCTCCCACCTCTCCTTTTCAACCTCCCACTTCTTTAATACCTTTATTGCTGGTGCCGTCTCTGGATCCATCGCCGCTGTTCTCACTAATCCCTTTGATGTCGCCAAGACTGCTCGCCAGGTAGCTCTCAGCCAGGATAACAGTGGGTTCAATGGTGCCAAATCTGCTAAAATACTATCAATAATCAAGAACATTGTTGCTTCTGATGGTTATTCCGGACTTTACACCGGTCTAGCTCCTCGCCTATTAAAGATTGCTCCTGCTTGTGCCATCATGATTTCTAGTTACGAGCTCGGAAAATCGTTTTTTAAATCTCCTCAACTGTAAATTCAATCTCTTTTTTTTTTTTTATTTGTTTTTTTTTTTGCATATTATACATACTAGACATAGACAATACAATTAGTTGAATATATTACGTTACTGAAATTCATTATTCTTGCTTTTGTTTTTTTTTACAAATTATATAAAGTTGAGAATAGCTAGAGGTCTTTTAATAAGTTGTAACGGATATCTAATATCAATGTTTAATTTAATTTAATTTTCAGCTGAATGGCAATTTAATGTTCCTGGAATCAATAATACTGGCAAGTTTGCACAACTTGTCCGTATCTACATCCTGGGGTCTCAGGAACCCTGATATTCCTGATTCTTCCAGCAGAGGCAACATGTTCGGATCCCACATCCTAATAATATATAGATGTTTATTTTATATAATAAAAAAAACCTCCCAAACCGATAGATCGGTCAGCTTTTAAACATCACTAAAAAAAAATGAGGGACAAGGGATGAATAGAGAAGGTTAGATTTTGATTTACTTTACGATTCTGGATACAGTTTTCCGCCTCTTGACAAACAAAAACCGAGTTAAATCTTCCAATGACTCGTATGAAGCTTTAAACAAGAACAAGATCAAGATTTTTTTTTTTTTTAAAAAAACGGTGCATAAAAATTTAATAAATGGAAAAGACTTACATTCAAGTAATGGAGTTTCTAGCGGAGTCAAGTTTACGACCACTGCACTAACCTTGATTGTTTTTGGGATCAAAAAGAAAAGAAAAGGTGAGTGGGGAGGATTAAGCATCAACAATAATATCAAAGTGGTGTTTTTAAGGTGTTATTAACCTTTGGAGTAGGAACGAAACTGGCTGAATTCACCAAGTACACTTCCTTGACGTCGCAAAGAGCCTGTGACATTACAGATAACCGGCCGCGTAAACTGTTGCCTGGATGGGCTGCAATCCTCTTTTGATAAAAAACAACCCATTCAATGCCAAAAGAAATCCATATTTTAGCGACGGATAAGATTCAATATATATATATATATATATATATAATGTAAATAGACGAGGGGAAATAAGAGAAAAAAAGTTTAAAACACCTCTTTCTTGTCAGTTACCTGGCCCACTTCGTTCTGGAACATTAATGTCATCCTGGATTTTTTGTACTGGAAGATTCCCTGCCGCTTGTATAGCAGTTCCAGCCAGTTTGTCAGCAACGTTGTTGATATATTAAACGGCAAGTTTCCAATTAAATGCACACCCTCGATATCTAATTACAAGTACATCATTTGATTTTTTTTTTATTTGTAATGAAAATTTTTCTTTTTATATAAAAAAAAAATCTATATATATATATATATATATCGATAATAATAGTAGTAAGAGACTGACCTCCTTCTTCGTCGTGTTTCGTGCGCATTTCTTGGTACTTTGCAATGATCTCGGCGTGATCAATTTTCAGCATGTCGCCCATCAAGGGCATAAATCTATAGTCAGAAGCCTCGGACAATTGCTTTAAAAAATAAAATAAAAGTTAGTATTCTTGTTGGAAAGAAGGGGAAAAGAAAAAGAGATTCTGGGCTTAAAAAAAGGGGTATGGAAAAATTCACAAGTACGTTTAATAGTGGCGAAAAGCGCTCGTCCTTTTCAACAGCAATTATATCTTGCACGCCATAATCCAAAAGTGATCTCGTCAGCAATCCCGGCCCTTTTAAAAAAAAATCATGAAAGAAAAATATATTACGATTGATTTGTTTTTTATAAAAAATGATAATAACATTGGGGTGAATTTTATGTCTGGGTTTAAAATACTAGGATGCGAGTAACGTAAACTATCGCTAGATAATTTAAAAGGAAAAGTAATAATGAAAAAATGAAAATATGAAATACCTGGTCCAACTTCTAGCACCAAATTGTTCTTTAGTATTGGTTTTGCCTTTGATACGATTTTATCTAATTTATGAATTTAAATTAAAATACTTGTATTTCCAAAAAAAGGGTGGAATATCCTTGTTTTAGAAAGAAAATTATATTTACCAGTAACGTTCTTGTCCAGAATGAAATTTTGACTAAGTTGTGATTTAGCGGTTAGATTGTAAAGTTTAATCAAATCTCTCACATTAGGCAGAGGCAAATGTTTCACTGGACCCATAATCACTGCTACTATTAATTGAATCTCGTGGTTTTGATTTGAAAAAAAGCCTCGTTGAAGTCTATTATGCAGGTTCTCTTCTTATTTTTATATTTGATATTTGTGCAAACTGCTATGCTCACCTCCTCGCTTTTTCAGTAAACCTTTTGTGCGAGATCAAATAAAATATATATCGAAACCGCAGTCTACTGATTTTTTTTTCTATTTCTTTATAAAAAAAAATCTCTTGTTGGATTTAGTATTTCATATTTCTTGCTCTTTTAGACTTTAATTAAATAATTACTCCTTTTTACCAAAACCAATTTTCTCAAAAATGAAAAAATTATACGAAACCATACCAATCGCTAGCTTCCAGAGTCCATTGGCCATTTAAAAAGAATTATCGAATAGACTTTTTAAATCGAACTCTTCACCCAATAAATATACAGTTTTGTTTCATCCCTATAAAAGCAATTGTCCCTTTCTCTCTTCATACAAATCACTAAAATTTCCACCATAACTCCGCCCAATATATCCCTCTATTTACTGCTTGATTTAACTAAATCCCTTTCAGTAATAAGAGTTCCCAATTATTATTCTTTTGCCAATAGAAACTTTGAAGAAAATACAATAAAAACATGCATTTAATTACCCAATTTGTAACCCCCTTCATTGAAAATCTTCATCCATTCGTCTTCATTCCCTTAAAAGTGAACCAATAGATTATTTACTAAAATGCGATTGACTTAATCAACGAATAAATTATTATTAACTAACAATGATAATTCCAGAATCATACTAACC
Organism: Smittium mucronatum; assembly: GCA_001953115.1. Lineage (NCBI taxonomy): Eukaryota > Fungi > Kickxellomycota > Harpellomycetes > Harpellales > Legeriomycetaceae > Smittium > Smittium mucronatum. The sequence goes on along the minus strand of LSSL01000069.1, from coordinate 24,442 downwards.
CACTTGAAAAAAATTATACATTAACCTGACGCGAGGGTCGAACTCGCAACCTTCTGATTAGAAGTCAGATGCGCTATCCAATTGCGCCAGCCAGGCGATGTTAAATGATATACATTTTTTTATAAGTATAAATGTTTTTTGATCGTTTTCGGTTCTTTTCTTTTTTTGAAAGTTCTGTTATTTCAAATCATTTTATGATACAATAAGTTAAAAAATACATAACAATGTACTAATTCCTCAAAAAAAAGTACAAAAAACGTGTACCCCAATGTATTATAAAATTCATTTGGGACTAGTAATTTGTAACAAAATTTTCAATTTATTTATCTCTGGATTTTACCTTTTTCATTTTTGGGCCCAAGCTACTGACATATAAAATAAAATTTTAGATTTTTTTTAATTAAGGCGCTTCGGCTCTATTTAACTCAATCCTACGTGGAAAAATACAATATTTATTCAGTTCTAATCATCTATTATTATTTTCTTTTTTTAAAAAATGATCAATCATTTTAATTTTAAAATCTACCCATCTTGTGCTAAAGGATAAAGCGATTGAAAGCCCAAATTTATTTTATAATTTTAGGAAAAAATTGGTTTTATATGTCTATGAAAAAAATTTATAATGTTTTATTATAAAATTACTTATGGAAAATCTATAATGGTTAATCATTACTTGAGTAAGATAACAAATGCAACCAGGATTTTTTTTTAAAAAAAAAATATTTGCGGGTTGTAATATATATAATAAATAGTTATTAAGATTTTTACTAGGCAAGTATATATATATTGTAATTATGTGGAATGGAGTACGGCTTCAATATCTTTATAATAACTGTTATCGGTTTGGGAAATTATATTAGAATACCATTTTTTTTTAAAAAATATCAACGGATATAAGGGAGTTCATAAAATCACTTTTTCTTTTTTTAAAAAAAGTTAAATGATTTTTTTTCAAAAAATAAAATTTTCACTCTAGTCTCATCACCAAAAAATAGAATATTTAATTATCATAAAAAAAGAAGATGTGGAATTTTTAGTTGGTATCTCTCTAAAAACCGAGATTCAAATAAAATAATTAAATTTGAATGTGAGTGTTAAAAATTTATCCGGAAAAATGCCAATATATAATTAAAAAATATAAAAAATACCTATTAAATTAACCATAAAATATAAAATACATTTTAAATTTCATAAAACAAAATTAAAAATATCCAAAAAAAAAAAAAAAGGATCTTTAAAACAACTGAGTAATCTAATGCGATCAAAGATGTGTATATAAAATAATAGTTTACTTAAATTTTTTATCAAGCGGTTCAAAAATCATAAAATTTTCAGGGTAATTAGTTCAAAAATGAATGTGCACTATATATACATTATACTCCGAAATAACCAAAGTATTCTTTAAACTAAAAACTAAGTTTATAAATTAACCTTTTTGGGAATATTTAAATTAATTTATTGGTGTTATGAAAGAAACTCGAATTCCATGCACAGATACTAAAAAAAATGAAGTGCTAAAAATAATACTTAGAATTCTGTATAAAAAATATTAAAAAGTATAAATACAAAAACTGTTTTTTTTTTTTGAAAATATAGAATGATTGATATTTTTATGAAAAAGTCAAAATTGTTTTTAATTATGATATAAAAATTTGTAAAAATCAGGAAGAAAATGTGAATATAAAAAATCTTCTATTATTATTTTTCCAAAAGTAATAATAAGCCTTTCATAAGTAATTCCTGAAAAATTGTGACTAAGTGAAAAAAATTTAATTCGATTTAAAAAGAGATGAAAAAAATTAAAAATTAAAAAGAATTCTGAAAAAGTGGATGCAATAAATTAATATTTAATCATATCTGATAAAGTATAAATTGTTTATAGCTGGTTCAAAAAATAACACACTAGATTATAATAGAATTGCGTAATTGAAGTTTAATTGCTTTTTTAGAGATAATGCTAAAACATAATTTTGGATTCAGCAATAAACAAAAAAGCCTAAGCTTTAAATTATTCGAGATTATGCAAATATGTAAAAAATTTATCAAATATTATTTCGATGAAATGATTATTATATACTTTATATAACTTTAAAAATATCGAATTCGGGTTATAACGGTTTTTTAAAATGATAAAAATACATTTAAAATCTTCACTTTGATGGAATATGATACCAAATCAGTCATGCATATTTTCCAAGAGTTTAAATTTGCTTTAAAAAAATATAAATTAATCTAAATATTTTTAATAAGTATTTTATTTATATAATACCAATTAATTCCATTTTTGTAATATAATCAGGAGGGAAATTGCTTATTAAATATTAATACTTTGTTAATTAAAAGAATTTAAATTGTTAATTTTCTTAATTCTGTAATAAAAATATCAATATTTCTGATGGAATTCCCAGCAAAGTGATATTTAATTTTCTAGAGAATTAATATTATTGCCCAGTACTCTAATAGTATCCATGAATTTATTAAGTAAATAAGTCGTGGTTTTTATATTTTATTATACTTAATTTAAAACCAATATAAATAACAATCTTTTCCATTATTTTGACACAGAAAATCTCATAATATGGCCCCATCACTACAATTTTTGGTTTTTATCTATTATATATGATTTTTTTTATAAACTCATCTAATCTTTGGATAAATTTATCAAATTTTAACAGCTTTTTTTTTTAAATACAGCTTTTTATCTGATAAATTGAATGTATTTTTTTCTAAATTTTTAAATCCCATATAATATCATATCTTTTATATATATATATATATATTCCCTATTTACCATAATCACATACTGACTTTTTTTAAACCAAAAAAATAATAAAAATGACCCCTGTTTAGAATGGAATAGGAATTTATATAAATTTTTTTTTTGAGTTTTCCCTATCTATCTGTAAATTTTGATGCATTTCCTCATTATTAATCGCTTATATAAATCCTTTATAACTCATATTAGTCATTATCGGACCTACACTAAATTCTGATTTACAACCCAAAAAAATGAGTTGAAAAAAATATTAGAGCATTTATAATTTATCAATTTAAAACTTTAGGGGTCTATTTCTATGTTCTTTTCCTTCAAACTATCGGATATGGCTCGATCCAGATTTCTTGGATACAAAACATCATTTTTTGAAAAAAAAATCAGTAAAATAGATATATTTTGGAAAAATAAAAGTCTAGTCGATTTTAAATTTAATTTCCAGATGATTTTAACATTGCCGATTTTTTCGAAACCGGATTTTTTTTATTAAGGGAAATTTATTTTAAATTTTTCGAAACCGGCTGAGTTTTATTTAATCCCTCAAATTATTATTTTTCAATTCAGAAACACAATTAAATTTTTTGAAATGTTTCATGTGTTATTTGTATTTTAGAAAGTCAATTTAATAACCCACATTATTATTTATAGTATAAATATGAAAATGTATATAACTACAAAAAATTTTCATAATCCAATAATTTTAAACTTATTTTTATATATTTATTATAAAACCCCAATATTCTGTTTTAGGGGTATCTCCAAAAATAAAATCGAATTTCAACAACCGAATTCTGTTATAATCTGGTGCTATAAATTTCAAAATAATGAAATAAACCGATTTTTTTAAAAGGTCGATCTTTTCGTTGTATTTTTTTAAATTTAATAAATTTAGCGATTTTTGTATGAAATTTTATTAATATACACATATTTTTTAAATTTTACCTAGAATAAAAATTTAGTCAATTTTACAAACTTTAACGAACTATTGAATTTAAATCTATCTGGATATAATTTTAATTTTTTTAAAATTTCCTTTTTTTCAAATTTTATCTAAAGTTATAATCATTTCAAACTTTTCTTAATATATTTAAACGTGAATTTATTTTATCTGTCTTTTTGAATTAATTTTAATTGTAATATTTTTTTAGTCGTCTTTTTCAAAATTTAGTCACCTTTATTCAAATTAATTTTACAATTGGCATCGAAAAGCTATATCCTTTTAAGATTTTTTTTTATAAATTATGAAAAATGTCTGAACTAGGGAAAATTTTCAAAAATATAAAATTATTAAATTAACCAAAATAAGGTACTTTTTTTATAATAAGAAAAAAGGATGAATTATTTTATTATGGAATTTTAAGATAAATTAAAGTATAAAAAAATAGTTAATAATTTATATTTTTAGATATAAAATTTCAAATATTTATAATATATATATATATTTAATTTTTATTAATTTTAACCTCACCACCCCCACCCCTCTAAAATTAAAATAAATAAATAACAATTTCAAAGAGATACCCAGAAAAAAAAATCATAGTTTTTAAATTTATGATTAAGTAGAATTTCTAAAATATTTTCAATTCCAAAAAACTCTAAAAGCAATGAAGATGTACTATTTTAGATTGATTATCTACTTGATAGGGTATTTTTTCGAAATATACAACGATATGTATAATTAAATAAACCAAAAATTATAATGTATCAAGTAATTTTAATTAATAAAAAGATCATGTTTTTGGAACTTATGAAATAATAAGACCTTTAAAACAAGGGTTAAAAAATAAAAAAAAGATGCAATTTTTTCGAAATTTCAACAAAAATCTACTTTTAATCATAAATATTCTAAAAAAAATAATTATTGATGTGGATAATCATTATTAAGGGTAAAAATACTTAATTTGCAAATAGAAAACCATGTTAAAATATTACCAAGATAGCCAATAAATTAAAATTAGAAGGGTTGAATGACTAATATTTAAAATAATAATAAATTCATCTTGAAATAATACCCTTAATGGTATGAATATTCTATTGGATAATTTTCCCATCTAATTATGAAGAATGATATGTATCAAAAGTATTAAAATTTTGAAAGGGTATAATTGGCAGTATACTTATCAGATTGGAAAAAACTTTAAAAATGACTTAAATTTTAACAGATTATTTTTTAGGCACCTCAAATCCAAAAAAACAACGAAATTAACAATTAAAGGATAGGCTTTATGTTTTGTAATGATGATATATCGCGTAATTTTATTATAAATTTTTAACAACTATAAAATCGTAAAAAAATCATTTTTAAAATTTATAAAAATTCTCGATCCAAAAATCAAGCACCCAAATATAAATAATCATTCTCAGATGTTTTTTTTTATCAAGAGTTTTTAATTGCCGATAAAATATGTAAAATCTAATTGGCTTGTGCTCCTATTTAATCAATTAAATATAAAAAAAAAGCATAATATATTAAAGAAATATATATTATAAAATTATTTAATAGTTAAATAAAAATTTGGAAAAATCTGTTAAATAAATTATATTCCATAAAAATTATTGATAAAAAATCAAATAATTACATTAAAATTAATCCATTTAATCCAGAATAAAAAATACAGTAAAATTATGGCTAAAAAACGGGGGAAATAAATTAAGAGCTTGGAATAAAATATAATCTACAGATATAATGTACTAATTCTCTATTTTGAAACAAAAAAAAAGTGAATACAACCTTATAAATAGGTACTCATATTTTCTGAAGATTAAATTTAAAATGATACCAAAATTATATATCTATTAATTTTTTTTTAGAAAAAATTGGATTAGAATTTTTTTTTAATTAGTACCAAAATTAAAAAATTATCAGGTGAAGCTGTTAATATAAATTGAGAACTGACATGGGTAGTTAATATAATATAGTGGTCTAGTTAAGATGATTTTTTATCTCAGAAATTTCAAAAACAGAAAATAAAAAACTTGATAATACATATAATTAAAAATTAAAACTGTCAATTATAATTTTTACTGTTATAGATCACATAATATCTTTTAATGCTAAAAAAAATATCTTAACTCGTAAAAATAAATGAAAATGGTATTAACGCACCCTTCCTTCCAATTAAAATTAGCTATATTTAGATCATAATAATCAAAATGTATTAACCAAATATCTCTATAATTAAATAAAATATCTAATTTGATATATGTTAAATTAAAAAAAGTTTTTATTCGGGATTTATTTTCCAATTGAATTTGTATTAGTAAAAAAATCCAATTAAATATAAAAATGCCCATAATTATTGTAAAACTTATGAAGAAAATATGGAATATTTATATTTTAAAAAATAAAAATCGGAAAAAAACTGAAAAAACTTATTTCAAAATATCACTATTAATTTTCCTCAGGAAAATTTATCATGAAAAAACAATTTAGTTTCACGCATATTTATGGATATAAATCTCATAAGTAAAAAAAATAAATATTAACCATAAAAACTTAATTAAATATCTTAAATAAAATATTTGTGCTCTTTAACATTTATCGCGAATTTTTTCCACCTTTATTATCTGTGATGGTATTAAATAGAAAAAAAATTATTACTGTATTAATACATGAGATACTAATATATTTATTTATAAAAATGCAATAAAGAATTAAATTTATTTTTTAATGAAACAAAAATCATCTTTTTATAAATCTAGAATTTTATTATATTTATTAATAAATTCAATTATTAAATGTAAACTCTAGTTTTTATTTAAAAGATAAACTTAGTTACTACCTATTACATTTGATGTACCTTTTAAAATTGGCTATTTAATAAAATTTGCAAATTTTTATCAATTTTTTTATTTATAGGGTAATTTTCTTTAAAAAAAAAGCTTTTTCTATTAAAAAACCAGTTCCAATGCTTATGATATCTCATTTCATGTGAAGTTATTAAAAATATCAAATATAATGAAAAGCTAATGGGAATTATGGTTGATTTTTTGTAGTATCTACCATTTTTTGAATATTTAAGCGAATAAAAAGCTAAACAGTTGAAATAAACAAGAAAATGTTTCAAGATACTAAATACTTGATTTTCACTTTTTTTTTTATTTGAAAAAGTTAATTATCTATACTTGGCTTTTAGGGAAAACTATACAAAGGCTAAAATTAGAAGGTAATTCCCATATATATTTTCTCTTAAAATAAAAAATAACTATCACAAGTATTAATATTCCATCTATTTTATTTTTAATAGGCTATTTATCACACTTTGAATCATAAAAAAAATATTTAACTTAATCGGTTATTTTTTTATCGAGCACAAAAAAAATTAAAAACTTTTTTCGATATAAAGTAAGCTAAACTTTTACAAAAAATAACACATGCAAGCAATAATTATGTTAATAAATTATTTAATGCATTTTTTTTTATTAAACGAAAATATGATTTTTTAATTTATTGAGAATTTTTATATCATACGGAAATCACAAAAATTTTCAAGTATATAAATATTATTAATATATATGTAAGATATAATTAATAAATTCTTTAGTGAATTGTTCATTTTTTTAATTATAAAAAAAAATAAATAGAAAAATTATTACAAGAAAAATTCAAAAAATTCTTTGAGATTTTATGACGAAAGAAAAAGGTCAAAGCGTAATTTATTATTCATTGATGAATTAAAAAAATAATTAAGTTTATTTAATAAATTCAGATTATATAAAAACTTTGTTAATATTAATCTAAAAAAAACATTCAAAATCAATATATGGGATATTATTTTTAAGAGCAGAAATTTTTTTCCTATAAGCATTAGGATGATTTACTTAGGTATAATATTGGCTTAATAACTATTTACAGAATTCAAAATTGCAAAAAGCTTTCCTTTTTTAGATTTTTCCAAATTAATATTTGCTAAAATTTTATTTTAATCAAATAAAAATATGTCCATTAATAATTAATATTTTTACTAAAAAGAAAATGTGAAACTCTTACAAGTAAAACCTCTGGTGTTCCTAAGAATCTGCTATATGATTAATTTAATATTTACGCAAACATCACATCTTGTGAACATGAATTTAATAAAAATTCAGTTTAATAAATGGTTAATCATTTCAAATTTTTATTAGAAGATTAAAGTAAATTTTTTGTATTACGAGAGATATATATAAATAGTCAAAGATTTTTTTTAAATTTTTAAATGTTTTTTTCTTGTAGTTAAAGAACTTATAGATAAAAAAGCTTTTTTGATGGATTTTTTTTTAAATTTATGGCTATACACAGATTAAATTAATCAAATTTCATATAAAGAAATAAAATATAGAATTGACTAAAATTAATTAACATAAATCTAATTCTTTGCATTTATAAGCAATATTTCATACATTAAAGAAATTTAAAAATAAAATAAAAAATAAAAAAATCATTTTGGAAAGTATTATCCTCGATTCTTCCAAAAAATAGTAACCACGGTAGCTCATAAGTTTTTATTTGGAAAATTTTATGAAGAAATCAGTCTTTAAAAAATAATATTTGCATAAAATTTTACTTTAATATCTCGCAAATTTTTTCAGAAAAACGAGTTTTTCATGTTTAGAAAATTTTAACAAATTGGATCAATATAAATCCAATAATTTTTCAGATAAGAGTTTTTTAATAAAAAAAGATAAGAATCAAATCCAAAACCAAATAATTTTTTTCCTTTTATGGATTTTTATCTGTAGTTCTATTTTTACAATTTTTCTTAGGTGAAAAAAAAAGTAAGTAGGTTTGATCCATTATAATATTTTATCTTCTATTTTGAAATTATTTAAAGTTAAATTAATAATAAAAATCATATCAAACCCCATTCGCCTTTGAATAAATACTAAAAACCATAAATTAAAGATATTTTAAAACATTAAATTGGTCAGAATGTGAATATTAGGGGGAAAAATTAAAAGTATATTTTATATTATTACTGTTTATAGATAGTGGCTTTATTATAATAGAAAGAAATAGAAAATTTTGATAAAAAAAATACATTAACTTGAGGGATCATAACTTCTGTTTTATAATAATAATAACAATAAAATTTTAATTGATTTTTTCTATCTTTAATACTTTATTTACATGGGTTTTTTGAAAGTTTTATAGTCGTTTAAACTTGTTAAACATAATTAAATTAAAGATAAATCACTTGAATAAAATATGAGATTTTCCCAAAAAAACACCATGCTGACTATTTATAGTAAGTCTAATAAAAAAAAAAGATATGTTTCAACTTCATTATATAATACCAAAAAAATTTAATAGGTAGCTATAAATAGATAATAGTGGATCAAAAGCAATAATTTATACTGGTTATATATAACAATAGCCTTAACTACGATCATAACCTTTACTATTTAGATAGAAGTGCCTAAAAAAAATTCAATAAAATCCAATCTGATAAAATAAATTTTAATTTAATTTATATAATATTAACACTTATTTTTAAAAGTTCTAGAATAATATATACTTTCGTTAAGCTTTAAATTATTTTTTCGATTTTAAATAACTTACTTTCTCGTCAAAATATAGTGTTTTAAAGTAAAAACCATAGCAATACCTTAAATATTTCAAATTTATATTTACTATATTTTTTAAATTAATAAAGTTTTGGTCATTGATAAAAAATTGCCATTTTTTTTCAATTTTTTTTAGTTTAAATCCATCTTTTTTCGATTTTTTCAATTTTTATTTAACAAATTTTTTTGTGTTGATTTTAAATATATAGCCAATTCATGTATCCTCTTATTTTTTTTTCTAACATCGGATTTAAAAAAAGATATTAAGCAACTAACGTAATACAGAACTTTGAATAAAATAAAGGGGTTTTTTTGGCTATCATCTAAACTAAAAAAAAAATAAAACTGTGTTTTTCAAATGCTCTAAAAAGTGATATAATAATCGGATATATCTATATGAAATTTTAGAAATTGATAAAATAAATTTATTAAAAAATAACAGTGTTTAATTGAAAATTTCAGAATCATTTGAAAATTTCCATCATTTTCAAATAAACGAGAATTTATAAATTTAACGCTTTTTATTCAAGAAGACCCCAATTTTTCAAGTTGATAGAATTTGTATCTATATAACACCTTTATATTGATATCCCAAATTTGAGCTAAATTTCTCCAATTTTTTCTAATTCTAATTTCAGTTTAAACTTTTTAAATTTGGAATATTTATTCAATAGCTTTTAGTAATAATGGGAATAAATTTTAAAAATTCTATTGTTTTTTAAAATCTACTTAAATTTACAATATAAAAAACAAGGTAGAAATAAAAATAATCAAATTATGATACGTAATTTATGATATTTAGAAACTTAATTACATCTTGTATCTTAAATAAATAAGAATTTAAAAATATTCATGAAATTTAATCGTTTATTTGTGTATATCCTATCTTTATTTAAATTTTTGACTAAGGGTACTTTTAATGCTAAATAAATAAAAGCGGAAGATTTATAAGGAATAATTTTGGAATAGACTTGAAAATATATAATCAAAGTATTCTTTAAAGCTCAAATAGTTTTTTTTTTTTTTTTTTTAATGATTGGGCCCAATAATGAAAAAGATACAAATTTTCTTTACCTGGTGATTTTAATGAAAAATCTGATTCGATTGATTATTGTTTTGGTATATCGATAAATATTTTGAGAAATTTAAAAATCAGGTTATCCTTGAATAAAAAGCGTTAAATTTATAAATTCTCGTTTATTTGAAAATGATGGAAATTTTCAAATGATTCTGAACTTTTCAATTAAACGCTGTTATCTTTTAATAAATTTATTTTATCAATTTCTAAAATTTCATATAGATATATCCGATTATTATATCACTTTTCAGAGAATTTGAAAAACACAGTTTTGTTTTTTTTTAGTTTAGATGATAGCCAAAAAAAAAGCCTTTATTTTATTCAAATCCCAGAATTTCTTTTTTTGCCTATTTTCTGAAAAAGCCCTGATTATATCAAAACATTTTTTAATGATATTTTTATTTAATTATAATATTATTGGATGAATTTTTTTTATGCTAAGAAATCTATGATAAGATAAAGGTCCAAAACATTTAACTTCAATTAAATTTTTTATTATTAAGAAAAATTTCTTTTTAAAATATATCAAAAAGGATGAAAAAAATTTTTTTTTTGTATGTCTTTATATTTTTTCTAAATGGTATTATTTTAATATTTAAAGCTTGTTATTACTGCTTAGTTTTTTATAACCCAAACTCATGCGCCTTTATTAGTCATTATATCAATTCTTCAATTTATAATAAAATCTTAAACCACTTTGTATTACTGAAGAAATATTCTTTTAATATTATATTATATAAAATTAAATATATTTTTTCAGTCACTGAAAGATTCTAATAAAAGTTTTTAAAAATAGAATTATGTAAAAAATAATTAATAATTGAGATGATTTATTGACCAAAAAAATCAATTATTCTATGGATTTTTTTTTATAAAAAGAAATAGTTAGATGAAAATTTATCAAATAATACATTTATTTTACAACAGGCTACTTTTTATCTGAATTAATTTTTTTTTGAACTCGCTAATAGCTTTAGTAGCAGATTATCATGGCCTTTAATAAAAACTGAAATCGAATATATGATATGAAAATATTTATTTAATTAGAATGTAGGTTATGACCATTAACTTATTTGATCAAAAGAGCTTCTGGTTAGTATATATGTTTATATAGCACGAAAATAAATTTAGAATTTGATTTTTCATAAAAAAGAATTGTTTAAAAAACCTTTATAATATAGGAATGACAAATAAAAATGATTGATTTAAAATAAAATAAAATAATCAAAACAAAATTTGTACAATTAAATTTCTAAAAAAACTTATAGGAGGAAAAATAGTTAATTGATTTATACGAGTAAAAACTTTATATAAAATATACTTATTCTATACAGGATATGTTTCAAACATCATGTTGATGTATATAAATTAGAACTAATCTGAGTTTGGAATTTTTCGAAAGAAAAAAATTACAAAAAAAAACCAAATATTTAGAATTTGATTAAAAAAATGAAGGATAGGATCAAATAAAAATTGATCACCAATATAAAAATCTCCTTGAAAACATTAAAATGAGATTTTTATAATTCTCATAGTATAAATTCTTAATTAATTCAAAAAAATTTAATTGTTAGATATGTTAAAGAATATCGTAATTTTTCATAAATTTTGAAGAGATTTTTTAAACGGGATTTGATATATTATTAAAGGTTAGATAAAAGATCATTGAAATTGAAATAAATTAATCTAATGGCCAATAGATTCAATGGGTTAATAAATAAAAATAGAAAAAAAATTAAAAAAAAGGTTAAATTTATCTATCGTAAAGAATTTTTAATCGATTTTTATTTGGATAAGTAATTTTCCATTATAACATTTATAATTAAAATAATAAATCTGTATTTGAAAACAAATATAAATATAAATTAAATAAATTTAATCAATAATTATGTACGTGACTCACACCTTTTCCTAAAAAAAAAAGGATTATAGAAATCAAAAATATCAAAATAACGAGAAAGAATAGGAAATAAGATATTAATAATTTCAATGCTGATTGAAATAGAAAAAAAATTATTAAAGCCTAAAAGATGCTATATATGCTAATATGTGAATAAATAAAAATTATAAAGCCAAATGAAACCATAAAAAAAACCCTCTAATATAAAAAATATATTTTTGAATTTAATGTACACAAAAACTAATTCTGGGAAAAAAATAAGACGTTAAATTAAGGTTTTCTCAATCAAAAATTATAGATCAAAGATGTAAAAAATTAAAAATTAAAATGCACAAATATTTTATATTGAATTCAGAATATTGAAATTTTTCTGTAAACCAGTCTTTTTTATTTATTTATTGTAAAAAAAATTATATTGGTTATTTTTCAGAATGATAAACTAATCAGATATAAAAACCATAATTAAAATTATGTATAAATCAATAAAATATCTGATAAAAACAATTCAAAATCGAATTTATATAATAGAATAAAATAAAATCAAGAAAAATGTTTTAGTTAGATCGGGAAATACCCTTAAAGGCGAACTTCAAAAATAATTGAAAAAAGTTGGAGAAAATGAATAAATTGATAGATATTAGATATATATATTTTTTCATTTATACATTAGGGGTTTTTATATTATTTTTTTTTTGCTGTATATGACAATACATATTCGTTTTCGACCATAAAAACTGCTTTGACACACTATGAAAATCTTATAAATGTTATATAATAAACGTAATTTTTTAACGGGTAAAAAATGAAAAAGAAATTCCAATAAAAAAAAAATTCCTATATCGTAGATTATTTTGGCATATTAAATAAATTATGAAAAAAATTATATCAAACTTTTTTTTAAAAAACCTATATTTGGGGTTTCTGCATATCGAATCAGTGTTTAAATTTACTTTGAGTAAATTGAAAATTAGTTACGTAATATATGATAAAAAAATCCCTACATAATAATGTATGGTTATATATATATATATAT
>LSSL01000069.1:0-10661 GCA_001953115.1 Smittium mucronatum | reverse complement strand
TATATATATATATATATATATATATATCCTTGAATCAATTATTGTTAGTCTTGGAGCTAAAGTTCTTCTAGAAACTGAGTTACAAAATTTTTGATTTTTTTTAAATTTATTTTTATAAAAATTTATTAAATTTAATTTAAAAATCTCAAAATTAACCGTTCTTATTATTTTTAATAAATTAAAAAAAGGAAAATTCTAATTTTTATTTTGATGAATATCAGAAGTATTTTTTGATGGATATTTATATAAATCATTTAATTTATAAGATTATGGCAATGATTTAAACTGTAAATTACACTTAAATCATAATGTAATTAATTTCTGAAAAATGAATAAAGGATTCATTTATTTTAATTTTTAGAAAGATATTTTTAAAATTAATTATTGAATAAATAATTTTTTACAAAAGTAAAAAATTACTTTTATAAAGATTTAGTATCCGTTTTATGAGATTTAAAGTTTATTCTTTCTGCAAAATTACCATGTGTGCTTTGGAATATCTTGAAAGAAAATTTAAAATTTATTATTATTCAAAAAAAAAAAAGGATTTTTTCAATGTAAAATTTAGGCTAATTCTCTAAATGTAATTAACAAAAAAGTATGTTTATTCGTCCAATTAATTGAATATTTAAAAGCCGAAATATTATTATTGAAAATTTTTGAAAAAATAAACTGCACTGAGACATACATAAACCCGATTATTTTTTTCTAGTTTATTTTCTACTGAAAGAAACGAATTAATGATATAAAAAACAACCAAAAAATGAACTTCAAATTATTATACGATAAAATTATAATATATTGGAATTAATAAATATATGATTAGTCTAGAGTTTGTAGGTTTTTTCTGATAATTATACTAAAATTTACAATTTTTTATTTTTATTAATTATTAATAAAGGTTAAAGTGTATTTTAAGTATACTTTTAGCTTCTAAATCATTGATATATGTTAATTTTAACAATTAATCAAATCTCTGGGAAAAAATTATCTCAAAAAAATCTCTAAATTGAGGGCATGTGAGATATTTTTTTGTTTATTTCGATAAAAATTTTCGTGTTTATTTTGAAATGCAATAATTTAAAAGCTTTAAAATTATAATAATATGAATTTTATTTGCTTATATTGATTTTCGGATTTTATTAATTTGCGGCAATTTTTTTAAATGTGATTCTGTTTAAAAGAGAGTTTATTTTAAAAAAATTGAGATCTATGAAAGAAAAAGGTTAGGGATACTGAAAATATAAAACTTTTTAGACATAAATCTTAAAATAAAATTATTTCAAGAGAATCAAACCCATAGTGAACTGAGTTAGTTTTTTAACTAAAGATTACATATTTTTCATCATTTTTCATTGCTTTTATAAAATCTGATAGAAAATCTTTTTTATTTAAAAAGATTTTGTGACAATTAAAAATTAGCAGTAATTTTTTTAATAATTCTCGATTTATATATAAGGCTTCATATACGCGAATAAGTTATAGTTATAAAAAATTAAAATCAACTATAAAAAATGATCAATTTCAAATTTTTATACCTTTAAAGATTTTTTTGAGTCAAACCGGCTATAAATAATTTTAATAGATATTTCAAGGCTTTAAATTTATAAATCCAAGTAACATCAGAAATTTTAAGTTACAAGATTAATTTTTTTAAAAGATATAGTCGGCGAATAAATAAATATTAATAACTGATTTTATTATAGAAAATTATAATTTATTAAATAAAATTTAATTTTTTAAAGTTGATTTAGATTCGTAGAATATGTTCTGTATACAAAATATGCCTATGAACTTTTAAAAAACAAAAATATGAAGTGTGATTTAAAAAAAAATAACCATCAATTATATATACCATTTAAATAGTATAATCAAAATATTTTTAGATCACTCTTTACCATATTAAATCCTATTTTTAATTTAAAAAAGTTAAAATATACTTTTAAATCAATAATTTGGTTGAATTAAATAAATCAATTTTAAAATAATCTTAGCAATATAGTTGGAAAAAAAATATAATGATCTAAGCCTATAATAATTTTTTTTTGCTTAATTTTGTTTATTTAGTAGAAAATTTTCGGGGTTTCTTATAAATTCGATAGAAATTGTGGATATGAACATATTAGTATCATATTTTATAACTCCATTTTTTTGCAAAAAATTTAATAGATAACATTTATTGGGATAATTAAAATACCACCAACAATTTTTTTTAAATAATAAAGGAATATAAATGGTTATAAACATGACTATTTGGTAAATTTAAGAAGCCTTAATATTTAAAGTATTTAAAAGGGAGCTTATATAATCGATAAATCAAACTCTGTTAAACTGGAAAAACATTCTGTGCATTTCCTATTAATTTTTTAAAAAAATATCAAAAAATTACTCTTTTCAAATAAAATTTTGCATAAAAAATTTATTACATTTTTCTTGCTCTATATTTTTTAATTTTATTGTTGGGCTGTGTTACAAATTGTTTTTTAACTAAAATTTACCAAATTTTACTTTAATAACTCATTTATTGTTAATAAAAGTAATTTTGATTTATAACAGAAATAATAAATGAATTATGCTATTTTTTATCCTTTCAAAAATTTTGAACCATGTCCAGAAAAGGTACAAATTTTCAAAATAACTTTTTTTTTTATAGATGGTCGTAAAGATTATTGAGATAAGTTTTTTTAAAACGGACCATTTTAGTTCAGTTTAATTTAAATATAATTCATTATATCACCTCTCAACTATTTTCTTTCGAGCTCCTTCGCTCTTCTTTTTACTACTTTTGTGTACCAAGAGTTCAAAAACTATACAAATATTAAAATATAGCTTATCTAAAAAACTATTTTAACTATATGTTTAAAATTATTGATTTAGTAACATAAAAAGTTATGTTATTTGATGTTAATCAGAAAATTTCGACTTATTTAAAAATATCTAATCCTAAATTCTAATTTAAGAGCATAGGTTCCAATAAAGATTTCTTTTAGGTAGTCGTATCATTTATTTTTTGCGTTTTTAGCATGAATTAGTCGGATAAATCATATATAATATATTAAGATTAAAATTATTGTGAAGATGAATATAAATCTGATAACCTAAACAAAAAAACCTTATATTTTTACTGCAAATTTCTATTTTTCATCCAACATATTAATATTGAGAAGATTTTATTTTGTGTTTATTAAATATACGACTATATATGTAAAAAAATTACAACCAAATAAACGCCATCAAACCATTCCTTATAACTAAAAAAAAAAAAATTTACTGTTAATTTCCTATTTTTATTTCTTAGTATTATGAAAAATCACATTAGAGTTATTAAGCTTAAAAATTCCATTTTTTTGTATACATGGAAAATATGTTATTTTTTATATAAAAATATATTTTAACCTAAAAATATTTCAAAAAAAAGGCTAATGAAAAACTTTTTTCGTCATATAATATTCAATCTCTAATAAAATAAATTCTAAAAAAACTAAAAGATATTATTATTAGATTTTAATCTTCTATTTAATCATTTAATTATGTGATATTTGGTTAAACGGATTCATAGATAGTAAATATATTCTTTAATATCCAATAATATTTTTACTATTATCCTTAACTTTGCGAAAGGTTTTTTGAATTTTATTATTATTTACCACAAATAGTCTTTTTTCTTAAACGGTATTTAATTTTTAAAATACCTGGTTGGTTTAAACTTGAGTTTTTTGTGGGAAATTATTGTTAGAAATATTCATTTATCTATATCCACCTTAAATGGGTTGTAATTTAAATATATGTCACATATTGGATAAAATATCTTACATTTTTTTGATAATCCTTTTAGTGTAAATTTCACCAATGTGTTGAGATCATTAATATATACATGAATTTTTCTAATTTTAACGCCGAATATACTACTAGGTATTTTTTTGAACTCTCATCCAGCTCAATTTTATTTTGGTTTCCACGAGAACAAAAGATATTTTCCATAATTTCAGTGACAATCCTTAAATTTATTAAAATAAAGCTTTTATTATAAGAGAGTATTTAGAAAAATCTAAAAATATATTATATAAAAAGTCCACTAATAATTTAATTTTAATATTACTATTATATTAAAAATAACCATAAATGGAATAATGTGTCATTGAAATTAATATGTTACCAGAACCAAAATTATTAACAAAAGATAATTTAATGTATATGTTTTTTTAATAATTAAAAAGGGTTCAAATAGAAACCATTTTGTATTTTCAAAAAAAAACTTCTGTTACAATTTGGTCTACTCATATCAGAAACGTCGTAATAAATTTTTTGTAAAGTATTTAAAATTTTTATAATTAGAATTTAGCCAAAGCATTAGATCCTACCCCTCAATATTATAAAAAAAAATATTGAGTTTGATTAATAAATAAAAAATTTGTCACAATATAATTGATCAATAATACTTTTACAGCAAATTATCTTATCTCTTTTTATAATTTTCAAAAAAAAATTGTAAAAATTCCAACTAGTTTTTTATTATGAATTTAAAAATAAGGAATCGATGTAAAAATGAATTGTTATTATACAATATTTTTAGATGATTTTTAAAAATAATTAAGAGGGTAGCATAAAAATAATAAATTCATAAAAATATTGCTTATATATACACATATATACGTTTTATAGAAATAGCTATTCATGATCAAATAAAATTAATAATATGAGCGATTTATTTTAATAAAAATATTAAAAATTTAATATGTTGATAAATTCATAAAAATTTGTAAAGCCCATTTAAAAAAGTAATTTTATTTTATTTCTGACATAAAATCGTTTCATAACGCAACTTTAGATATTAGAATAAATATTTTAGCAAAAAAAAATAATTGTGATTCAGTTTTTTAGGAATTTATTATTTATAAAAATATTCAAATATATGTAAATATGTTTTTTATAATGTTTTTTTTCATTATTAAATTTTTATGCTTAATCAAAAATGTTTTTATATAATAAAATTCAATTATAGTTCTGATATTCTAATTTTCGCTGCCTTAAATTTAACCAGCTGATTTGATGTGGGTTTTAGTTTTTTCATTTAAAATTGCCTCATTACAACTTAAAATCGTAAAAAAATATTTATAAATCAACTTTTTTTCAAGTTAAACCATCGATAATACTGGAATAAATGGTAAGATATTCAAAAAACTCCGAATTTATTTGTAAACCACTTGAATTTATCGAAAAAAAATACAATATAAACCAAAAAAACAAAAAAAATTGAAATAAATAAATTAATAATTTTAAAAAGATAAAAATTTGTCTATGAATTAGTAAAAATATCCTAATTATGGAAGATAAAGACCGGATCCACATTTTGAGCCACTGTAATCTATGTTTAATTTTCTAGCTGTACATAAAAATTATATTTGAAAATAATAATAATGAATTAAATTTTAAAATAACAGAAAAAAACAATTGATTGAAAATATTTCATTTTTCGAACGTTAAAACAGAAATAAAAATTAAAATTATTTAAAATTATTTAAGCAACCCCGTCCTCTTTCACCTATTTTCTATGATAAATCAAGGATTTTTTGTATTTTTATTTTTATTTATTAAATTTAAATATTTATATTAATAGTTTTTATTTTAAATAAAAAATCTAACTTTTTTTATTGATATAATAAATAAAACTATTCAAATAAATCTAAATATTTTATATTGAAAAAGTTTTAGGTGCTTTTCTTAGTTGGCTAAAAAGCTTTATATATATTAAATATGTGTTATTTGTTAAGATAACAAAGCTTTAAAAATTAACTGATTTATTTATTTTAAAAAAAAATTACTAGTAAAAAATAAACATATTTCCAAGTATGAATACAAATATTTGAATAAAAGTTATTTTAAATTTCAAAAAATATCAATAACTGATCTAAGACTTTTAAATTATCAGATTTCATTGATTCATATTTTTGATCTCACCACAGCTTACTTATACATATATATATATAAATATTAGTACAGCCATCTTCTGCGATTTGAATATCCCAAAACATTTTTTTATTTATAAAATCGATAATTCAGTTTAGCGTATTTTTCCAAAAATAAAAGGATATTAATCTCTCGATTTTCTATTATTTTTATTTATATTTCAAGAAACTTTAATTTTTTCTAATGTTTATTGATATTAATTTTTTCTTAAATAGTTCCACTGATCTTCTCTTATGAATTTTTTTAAGAGATTGAAAATTTGAAAATACTTTTACCTATTTATGCTACTCATAATTATTTTTTTTCAATTTAATTTTATAGTTTCATAATATTTCCTATTTTTTATTTTCAATACACTTTTTTATTTTAAAAATATATTTTAAGTATATAAAATAGCATGCAAAGTTTTTTCAATCTAACCCTTAGTGCTTTTCGAAAAATGAAGCCTAGAGTTTATTTTCTTAATTAAGTTCAAAAAGGATTCAAGTCTTTTTTTACCTAAGACTAATATGAAGCTAAAAAATTTTAATTAAAATATTGGAGTTCGATATAATAAAGTTTGATTTTAAAGTTTCCAAAGTCAATAAGTAATTATTTTAATTTTCATGGCCTGATGCAAATATTTATACTGGAAAAAAATATTGGAATATACCGGTACAGTAGCACCCCGCTTAAGCGCGCAAATTAAATACAGACTAAAAAAATGCGCACTTAGGCGGTTAATACCTCAATCCAATAATTTTTTCTGTTTGATAATTTTTATCCAATTGAATAAATTAAATTTTACCAGTTATTATTTAATATAAAAATCCCATTTGAATTATTGGAATCAAAACCCGTGCACACTTAAGCGGGGTACTACTGTACTTAGATAAAGATAGAAAGATGTAAATTTTTAGTTAGATTAAAATTCGAATAAAAGTATAAATCAGAAGCTATATAAATACTATCACTTTTTTTTCTCAATTCACTATAAATCTTATATTATATTGAATAATTAATTAAACACTTGAAGAATTAATGCACCTTTTCTTTCACAGATTTTAATACTTTTTTGTGCTTTTTTATAAAAAGATTGGGATTTTTTTTGGTTTTTTTCCTTCTTGAGATTGGTTTCCCCTAATGCGCTAAAAAAAATTAATATCTATTCTGATTTTTTTTAGATAAACCGTTTTTTTTTGCAATGGTTATTATAATCCCTTTTGTATTGTTTTTTAATCAGAATATGTGAAAACCCTATTGTAATTTTTGAGTTATAATAAAATATTACTCCTTGTTGTTATCTGGTTATCTTCATACTACCCAAGAAATAATCTTTCTTTAAAGTTATATGGACATAAGTAAACTTTTTGATTATTTGAATTATTGAATTTATTTTTCTCATATTTCTTTAATTTATATTAAAATAACAAGTTTCGCTCTTTTAACTTTATTTTTAAGTTGCACACACATATAACTTTTAGATTTTTTCTTTCTGATTCTTGAAAATTATACTTTCCCAGGAAATTTATTTGAGAATATAAAGCTATAATCACCATTTTTTCCCTGCAAGTTTTTATTATAATATTGAGAAAAAAATATATCAGATAAACTGAATTTTACTCATAATTTTACAGAGAATAAATTTTAAGGTTAATAAAAAATAAAAATATATTGGAAGATTATTTGTTTTTCCTGGCCTGATGTCTTCCAATATATTAACCTGATGCTGGGTTGATCTCGCAACTCTATGCTGAGTCAACTTCGCTGCCCAGTTGCGCCAGCCAGGCATGTATATTGGTGCTATATTTAATATTATATTCGCAAATTTTACATGTGATTTTGAGCTATAAAGGATTTTTATAAAGGCAGTTAAGATACTCAAATAAATAAATTGTTTCAATTTTTCATATATAGTACTTTCAAGTGTCTAAAAATAGTGTTTTATAATTTTTCGCTCAAAATGGCTTTAAATATCATAGCAATAAACCGATAATGGTATATATAGATGGATATAAAAAATATGACTCGTGGAGTTTGATTTTGATATTTTTCTTCATCCTTATAGTCGATTTTATTAATACATAAATAAAAATATGTATTTTAAAAAGAAAATTCTAAATTAAAACAATAAATAACGTGGAAAGCATGAAGAGACACGCACCGAAATAAATAATTAGAATCAATACAAAATTATTTATGAATTATGTGTTGCATAGAAGAATTTATAAGAAAATAATTTGATTATTTTATGGTTTATTTAGTAATTTAATAGAATAAATTGAGAAATTTAGAAGTTATTGCTATATATTTGGAATAATCTGAGTTATGAGGTTATTACCTTGCCCCAATTCATTTCTTTTCCAACATTGTGTCTATTAAATTATTAAAAATATATATTAATCCGAAATAAATTTTTTCTATTTCCATTTCATCTTGCCAACTCCATTAATAGTAGATAATTAACTATAATTACACATAATTTTTAATATAAACTCCTATATTATCAAAATCCAGTAATATTAACTTCTGGATAATTTTAAAAAATGAAATTGAGAAAAAAAAATCCATATGTGAGATTTATTTTGCGCAAGCTATTGTACTCACTCCCGAGTCATGTGTAAATCATATATGAAACTAGTTTTTATTTAAATTTTTTTATGTACCTTATTCACTTTTTTTTATAATGAAACCATAGTTTTTTTTACTAAGATTTTTTTTTTTTTGAAAATAAAACCAAATATAATAGTTAAAAGATTTTAAATTATTTTATTGCTTAAATAATGATACTTGTAACTGGAACAGTTGATAATTTAGAAAACTTTGCAGTTTTTATGAGAAACTTAAAAAAATTATAATTAAACTGATTATTAAAAATATATCCAGGATAAATTATATTTTTTAAGAGCTAAAATTTTCTTTTTAAAAAAATTGACGAATATTTATTATATTGATCAGAATTTTCATCAAATATTTAATAATAAACAGTTATTTTTCTTTTAAATTGCTTATATATTCTTAAATTATATATAATCTTTTATTGGATAAAATTTTTTAATCCCTAATATATATATATATTTACATAACTTATTGATTTAGAAAAAAAATTCCATTCAATTTTCTGTATTATATTTATTTTTTTAGGTAAAAACCCAAAAAAGTTCAAGTATTCCAAGAAGAATTCTAAGTCTATTTATTAAAAGTATTTAAAAGTTTATGTTTTATTTAATATACACCAAAAATATTTTTAAATACATTATTAAGCAAGACATATATGAACCTAATCGAATCCAGTAAATATGCTTTAGTAAATATGAGGTTTTAAATTATTAAAAATATTTAAAATTCCAGAAAAATGTTATATTTTTCAGACAAAAATTCTGGTGTTTATAATAACACTAAAACTTAGAGACATAGGTCGAAAACAGTTAATCGTGGTTCTAAAACCTTCTGATTTATTAGAAAAAATTGGGAAATTTTAAAGTGTGCTAATAAAACAATATGATTTTAAGTATGTTAAGCTCAAATTTTTTATTTAGGCAATAAAATTAGGATTAAATTACCCATAAATAATTGGCTATGGACTCATCAGGTTTTTTCTTATAATAGATGCCAAAAAATATTAAATTAGAATTATTTTTTGTACATTTAAATATCGAAATTATCCATAAGCTTTTTAATACATGGTACACTAAAAAAATGATCTTAATTACTGATTTATATGGTCAGTTTATCCTTAGATGAATTTATATGGTATAAAAATAATATTATGGTATCTATCCTTAGTCCTCAAATATATTTGGAATGTTAATTCTTCAACATTATTAATAAAATGATCGAAAATTACAGTATATAGCTCCTATATATATTTATTAAATGATATGTTGGTGTTATAACTAAAAATGATTAATAAAAGCATTTGTGTTATTTTAAATTATAAACTGCAATAAATAAATAAATTATTATGAGTTTTTTTTTGTATAGATTGATATAAATATGTCCATATAAGGCGGCTATCACATCACATATATTTTTTATGTTTTATTTTGATTTTTTGAAACTAAAATAGGTTGACTTTGTGCTTTGGATTTTTTTGTCAAATTTTAATTGTAACTTTATTAAAAATGAATTTTTTATTATTTCGGTACAATCATTATCGGCTTTAGTACATAAAATTTCACTAAACTGATAAAAAGCACTTTTTTAAGAACATAATTAGACCTGGGAATTATATTGTGCAATATTTTAAAAAAAAAATTTCGGAAAAGCAAAAAAAATTCTACTTGAGTACAGGTTTTTATTTTGATATTTGGATACACAATAGCCCTTTAGTTATGAGAGGATGAAATATTTTTAATAATATTCTCAAGGATTTTTATCACAAGAAAATAATTTGGTAGAAAATTTCATTTTCTGATAGCATAAAAAAAGTTCAATATTAATAATAACTATGGTAAAATTACGCTAAAAAGAATTTTAGTATTTTTTCTATTTTTGCTTAAAGTTAAATTTATATAATAATATATAACATTTAAAAATATATTCGATTTTGAAAACAATAAAAAATGAATAATATAATATAATATAATATAATATAATATAATATAATATAATATAATATAATATAATATAATATAATATAATATAATATAATATAATATAATATAATATAATATAATATAATATAATATAATATAATATAATATAATATAATA
>LSSL01000068.1:0-31310 GCA_001953115.1 Smittium mucronatum | reverse complement strand
TATAACTAATATTTTCCAATAGATTAATGATGCCCTTCAGTCTATCTTTTTCAAAAATATAATAAACTTCTATTGGAAGATTCATAATATCGGAGTCACTACACCTATTTCTATTTTTTATTCCCTTTTTTGAGTTTAATAAATCAGGCAAAGTTGTCTGATTTTGAAAATTAACCAGCAAAAAAAGAGATCTTATGTACTTTTGGAAAATATCAATACATTGACCCAATAATCTACATTGTGGTAAAATACAAATGAATATAATGAATAAAAGTGTCTTGTTAACCGAAAAATCATCCATATGCACAAAAAACTTCTTTCATTTAGCATTATAAAAATGATCCAATTATATATACTAAACAAGGTTTGAAAAAATCCATTGTCAAAACATCAAGTGGCAATTTTTTAATGCCAACAATGAAAGAAAGAGCTAATAGTTCTTCTGGTCCCAACGATTTATCAGAACTAATATCTTTTTCCCATGTTAAAACGGCTTATTCAAGAGTAATTACACCTGTTGGATAAATCATATCTTACAGTAAATAGGAGATTCTTTGATGGAGCGGACATTATTCATATATGTATTTTTTATATCCCTTTTAGAAAATATTAAATTATTTACAAAAATTGTCTGAACTTGGTAATAAACCAATAAAAATATCATCAATTTGTCAACATAGTGGTCCAATAAAATATAAAAATCAATATTCTTATGAAGGCATAGAAAAAAAGTGTCTTTGCTGAATAATTTCCCAAATAGAACGCTGTTAATTTTGGCAAAAAAACACCATTGAAGTATTGATTTCTTTCAAGGCAAAAAATCATTCCAATAGATTCTACCAATAATAATAATTAAAATTTGAACGATGAAGTATAACTGACAAATTCAAACCAAGATTTATTCTATTTATCATTTTTGGGGTTATTATATTAAAACTTACGCTTATTGTGTTATCAGTTATTATAAAGCATTCTAAGTTGCTAGACATGATTGGCAGTTTTTACTGATATGCCAGTCGGTTCTGAAGAAATTCTCAAATAAGGTTACAACATGAATTAGGCCCCGAGGGACTTGAATAATTCTCAATCCGCTAATTATCGATGCGTAGGTATAGAAATTTCAGACCTTGCATAATCCTAATGAGATTGATTGATGTTAGGTATCAATTTTCTGAACACAGGTGGCATTTGATATTACCCAAAGAGTTTTTTATTTGTACTATTTTTGATATACAGCCCAACAATCCGTTATATTTTCCGGATATATGACGCACAACTTTCTTTTTCATAGTCAAATACGATATTTGTCAGAACTTTTACTCCGAAAATTTGGTATTATTAATAAGCAAGAAATTGAATTATTTTTTATAAAAAAAAAGCTCACTTATTCCGAATTGAAAAATCACAATCAAACAAGAGTCTCAGACGTATGAAACGCAGTAAAAATGTGCGCGTTACTTTAACAGCTCTAGTTAGCTTCGTTTTCTAAAAAATTAAACTATTAGCAGTTTAATAGTTTTATAAATATTGTGATTATGGAATGGTTGTGAATTCGTGAGATTCTTCTTTTCATTACAAATCGAGATATAGCGATGTTAAACATAATAAACGATACTAGAAAAAAAATATAACAGAAGAATAAATTAATATGAAACAGTATGAAGTGATTTTTTCGAGAACCTTATGCTTAATTATCAAATTCGTGTTTGGTTTTCGATTCTGATAAATATAAGATTCTATTCGAATAAAATAGAAACATCCAACGAATTGACGATATTTGAATCAAAAATATAGTTTAGATTTGCACCAACTCATTATAGGTTATTTTTTAAAATTCAGATTTAGAAGGGCTAAATCGGTTGCCTTTTAAAATTTGTACTCTTTCTAGAAGATTAAGTTTGTTTTTGATAAGCATGTTTACTTAAAGGTCTCAACATTAAATTTATTTTTTATTAATTAAGAGGAGGTAACAAAGAAGTTTTTTCTTATCGATGAGCTTTATCTGCATATTCATCATTAGAAACTAATCATAAAAACTGTAGTAAAAAGAATATAAAGCATAAAAAAAAATCTTGTGCACTAATATATCCCTTTATCAGCCTATATATATTGACTGCCTAAAGTAAGTCAGAGGAATATCAAATATTCCATATACTCTATCGAAATCACACCAATCAGACTGGATGACAAAGTAGATTTGTGGCCAGGACTAGCCTCAAAATTAATTAATACAAGCTCACTGAGTTGTATAGGTTTAACATTAAACGAAACTTTAAAGTTATAGGATGTATAAAAGAAATCAAACATTTCCCTTTTATATACCTTGATTTTTATTAACGTAGGAGCAGCCCTGTTTTTAGGTCATACGCTAATACTCTATGCATCTCCTAAGCATTTTTAAACTGTAAAATCTAGATATAAAGTATTTTTAAAAAAAATTTTTTTGAAAAGGTAAAGTTAACTGGGCAAGAAGTGGAAGGGAGTTTAGGAAATAAATGTTTCATTTACTGTACAAAGGTTAGATATTTATAAAAATAATCCCAAAGTCTAGAAACTCATTTGCGTAGACTCATTGCCAAAAACTCAAATTCTGGGGATGTTATCATAGTAAATTCTATCGCTTTTTCACTTCCTCCAAGGGTTTATTTATTAGAATGCTGTTCTTTGATTTCTAATCAATGTCCAATGGTATCCATTGTTGCAATCGAGTTGTTTTAAAAAGCTCACTGGGGAAACTGGATTCATTTTTGGCAATTGAGCGGTTCCTTTATGTTGATACCAGAATACCTTTCATCAGACAAGACTGCTTTGTAAACGAGATTGCATCAGAAATAACCATTCACCGCCATTTCTAAAGTTTTTACCCCTCTAAAATATTAAAAACTTTACTTTTTAATACAGTTCTGTAAATGAAAATAGGATTACTTGATAACTGAAATGTAAAAATGAAAATTTATGGAAAAGTGTTATGAAAATATAAATCAGATATATTTGTCTAATGGTCACACATTGAAAGAAAATTATCATGGAATATTTAAAAAATGCTCCCTTATAAAAAAAGAATCCATATGATGTTAATAAGCTATATATTGTTAGAAAAGGTTAAAAAAAATTAAATGAATAATAATGTAATGCAAAAATAAAGGCAATGGTATTAATATCAAGATTGAACATTGGAAGTTGATTCTTGTTCCACAAAAATTAATGCGCTGTCTTTAGTGATCACAGATATGTTGGATTCCTTATTAGTAAATGTTACTCCATAAAATTTATCAGCATTAGCCAGTAGCTCGGGTTTGAATGTAGTAGTGATGAACTGACAATTTTCACTCTGTTCGTGGATTAGATCTAATATGAAAAGTTGATATAAATAAAAATCAGTTATGAAAAAGGTCGTAAAAACCCAAAAGTGTTAATATGAGTAAATACAAATAAAAAGCCCATTAAATAAAGTAATTGATTTTTCTTACTAGCTACTGAAGTCCTATATACTGCATCAAGGTTAGCATCAATTTCATCGAATAAGTAGAATGGCGCAGGATCACAGCGCTGAATTGCAAAAATGAAGGCTAAAGCCACAACAGATTTTTGGCCTCCTGAAAGCTGTTGCATTCTTAACCCTTCGTCTTGTTTTGAGTTAAATGAAACTTTAATTGAAACTCCCACATAACTACTAACTCCCGAAACGCTCGAGCTACCTCTTTCGTTATCGCTTTCGTCATTTAGACTAGATATATCAACAGATTTTCCCTTCGATTTATTTAATTTTTGGGACCCCTTTCCTTTCCTTTTATTTCCTACTTGTCTTTCGTTTTCTGGTTCACCTCTAATGCTTTTTTGCATTATCAAACTACCCGCACCATTAGGGACAAGTGTTTCAAAAATTTCGGAAAATCCTTTTGCTACAAGCTTGAAATTTCTTTCAATAGCCTCATCTTTTCGTTGGTCAAGTTCTTTTATCAATTTTATAATAGACTCATAGGAATTGGTTAGTTCCTCTCTTCGCATTGATAAATCATCCCTTTGTCGAGAGAAGCTAATATATTGGTCTGCTGCTTTTTTATTAACGTGTCCGAAATCTCTCAATTTATCGTTTACCTTCTTTAACTTCTTCATAAGATTACTGTGTTCTAAATCAACGTACTTATCGAAAGCCTCATCTGGAAGCACTCCTAACATTCTAATATTTGCGGCGCACTCATCAAGTCTTTGGTTTAATATTTGGCGACGAGAAAGAAGAGTTTCTGAACCTTTCAATAACGAATTGAGTTGACGTTGAACTGAGTCTCTTTTTGATTTCACTGAATCGATATTGGTAGTAAATACGTTTAAAGAATCCATAAATTGTTCTAATTCACTATCCAGCTGTTCCAAACGCTTTCTGGCATCTTTTTCATCTTGAACTGCTTGGTCGTATTCCAAAACCGCATTAAACTTGCTAAACCCAGAAGATCTG
Source organism: Smittium mucronatum (assembly GCA_001953115.1). Taxonomy (NCBI): domain Eukaryota; kingdom Fungi; phylum Kickxellomycota; class Harpellomycetes; order Harpellales; family Legeriomycetaceae; genus Smittium; species Smittium mucronatum. Next base: position 26,854 of record LSSL01000068.1, on the reverse strand, counting down.
TAACTTTGTGAATTAGATAGGGCCTCTAAAGATTTTGTTAAGTGTTCTACACGAGGCTTCAAAAGCTCTACCAAAAGATTATTTAATTGATTTCTATTTGCTTCATGTCCAGCTCTTGCTGAGGCTAACTCCATAAGCTCTTGCTGGAGCTTGTTAATCTTTTTTGGCAAATTTTGAACCTTGTTTTGCTCATCGTTAGACAACCTTGAAAAAAGATCACTGCTGAGCTCTAAGTCTAAAGATTCTAGCTCAGCAGTAATATTTTGGATAGAAAGAGTGATTTCATTGATTTCCTTTTCAGATATCTCCAATTCTGAAACCGTATCCAATTTTTCCCTTCTAAGCTGGATTAGATTGGATTTTAAATTAGAAATAATTTCTTCCTTCTCCGTCAAAGAAGAATTCAATGACTGGATGTTTGAAGTTATGCTATTTATTTCGTTAGTGTAAGTTTGTATTTTTATCTTAGTCGTTTCAAGTTGATTTATGGAGCTGTTGAAAGATTCTGTAGATTCCTTAAGGTTAAATGCAAGCTCTAATTTTGATGATTTTGAATCAGCCAAACCCCCAGAAAAGACTCCTGATTGATCTGTTCGGTCCCCATCAAGGGTAACTGCCGTAAGACCGTGGCTTTTAGCATAGCCAGCAGCTATTTCAAGGGTGCTACAAATAATGGATTTTCCAAAAACTTGAAGAATTGGTAGTCTAAATTTTTCATCAAATGTAAGTCTACTGATAACTGGAATGGTATCTTCAGTATCGGGATATCTGGGACTAATAAGACTCAATCTGTTAAGTGGCATAAAAGTAAGTCTTCCGGATTTCTGTTTTTGTAATTCAGCGACTATTTGAGCAGCTACAGTATCATCTTCCACAACAACTTGAAATATGCTAGATCCGGATATAGCTTCTGCTGCAACTCTATAGTCTTCCTCAATGTCAAACAATTCATACAACGGACCATATACTTTATCGCCAAGATTTAACTGTTCAATAATTGATGGCAGTGATTGAAGTCCCGAACTAACGCTTCTCTCTAGTGAGTAAAGAAGCTTTCGTTCCGCCTCTTGATACTTTTGTTTTAAATCCTTAGATTCAGCTTCAAGACGAGCCTCATTTCTCCAAAGCTCTCTAAATAAAATTAAGTAATCGAGAAAAATTAAATTATGATCCATTGGTTGGACGTAATTTTAATAAAATTTTGAATTAATGGCTTATTAATATATATTACTAACTTTCTTTTATCAGCTAGCACATTTCTATTGGAAAGGAGCTTTTGAATCTCATTTTTAGTTTCTTCCGCACCAACATTAGTGTGATTGATATCAACCTCTATGCCCTTCTCTTTTGTTGAGAAATCAGATAAAGTCTTTTTTATTTTTAATAATTCAAGAGACTTTTCGTCTCGAGAGATAGAGAGTTCGCGTTTTTGTGAATCTATAGCGAGTTTCCTATTATTAATCCAATCATTTCTTTCTTCTATCGAGTAAAACTGCTCGGATCGTCCTGCTTTACGGTGAAGCATTTGGAGAGTGTTTTCGATTTCATTTAACTCAACTCTTTTGAGTTTTTCCAAAGAAATAGATTCCTCTAGAAGCTTTTCGGAATCCAAGAGTCTGATTTCTGTACTTTTTACTTGTTCTGTTGCCTTGTCTAATTTTTTCTTAAGCAAAGATATTTCTTTTTTACCCCCAAACCCTTTGTCTATTTCCTGGATGATGGGTTCAAGCTTTATTTTTTTGCTAACAGAATTTTCTAAATCCTGAACTACGAATTGTCTCTCGGCGTAAATTATTTCGTTTTTTTGGTTTTCGGAGTCTTTTATCTTAATCAGATCCTAAAATGGTTAAACGTTCAATGTTATTTTCAAAATACATAACAGTGGTACACAAAAATAAAATCGAATAAGTAACACAACTAAAGATTTATAATACCTTTAACTGGCGCTCTGAATCTGCCAATAAAGTTTCTAGTTCATTGGTTTGAATAACTGAACGTCTGTAATCTTCATTTGTATCCTCAAGTTGCTCAGAAATTTCGTTCTGTTCCGAAGAATAAATGGCATATTCTAAACACCTTCTTTCTCTATCAAGATCTTGGAACTTCCTTAAATCTTCTTGCTCCTGTTCGAGTTCACCAAGTCTTTCATCGATAGAATACAACATTTCTTCTATTTTATCCTGTTTTTCATCTAAAATTTTTAGATATGGTTTAATTTAACCGTTAATATTAAAAATAAATAAATAATAATCAGATATTAAAGATTTACTTGTTTCATTGAGAATTTTCAAACTTTCTTCTCTTTTGTTGTCATAAACTTTAGTTCCGGCAATTTCTTTTAACAACTCTAACCTTTCAGAATCAGAAGATTGTGTTAAGGATGTAATTCTGCCTTGGGGAACTATATAATAAGGGTTGGATCGAGAAAAGCCTGCACTTTCAAGGAGATTCATTATATCCAATTTTGTGCAGGATTTTTTGTCAAGAGAATATTCATCTTTTTTAAGACCCACTGTTCTCCTTATAACAGTTTCATCTTTTCCAGTAGGAAACCTGTGGTCATTGTTGTCGAAAACTATTTCTACATATGCTGACATAGTCGCAGTCCCTGATCCTTCCTAATTTTAAGTCGTTAAGTGGATTGGAAATGGAAAAAGAAAGGGGATAGGGATGGGACAGTAACAATTTAAATAAAAATGAGATGAGTATTAAGTTACATGTAATAGAGATAAACGTTCGTCTCTGCCCATATTATTGTATGCATCGCTTAAAACAAATCTGACAGCTAAAATACCATTATAATAAATTATATTTTATGAAGGGAAAAAGAAGAGAAATAGTTGTTGAAAGCATACAAAAAAGAAACAGGCTTACCAGAAAAAAAGTTACTCTTTCCCGCCCCATTTCTGCCGACTAAGTTTTGATTGTAGGTGAGATTTTTGTAATACAGCTGTTTAAGTAAAATAACACGAGGAGTATAAATGGGCTTAATAAATACCTATAACGTTATGGCCAGGATCGAAATCAGTAACATTTACCAAATCCTTGTAGGATTTAAAGCCCTGAATAGAAATCTAATAAAAAAACGAGAATATTGTGTTACAATCTTACTCTATATGCACTTAGAGTTAATACTTACTGATTTTATGTGCATTTTCGAGCCTTGTTTAATTTAAAAATAACAAGATGGTGTGTTTTCACCAAAAAGAAATTATTATTATTATTATTAGGCGTTACCACCTAATTATTTATTCAATAAAATAAACATTAGAATCAAACTTCATTTTCACAAATATCTGTACTCTTATATTATTGGCGTTTGATGTTTACAATTAATTTTTACCGCCAACCCATACAAGTTGAATCAGCAATTCTAAAGTATTGATAAATCGGTAAATAATGTTGAATGTAAAGGGATTATGAAGTCGGGTATTTATTTAAAACAATAGTTGACTTTTCGATTTAAAAATTTAAAGACATCCAATTGTTAAAAATCTATTATCATACTTGAAAAATTAATATCAGATTTATTGGTTAGTAAGTGTATATTATCGAAAATTAAGAAAACTAAATTGAGTGAAAATAAACTCATGCTAATTTAAACCAGTATTTAGAACAAACAATAATGCATATTATTTGAAATGTAATTGAAGAAAGTTCATTTTAAATATAAAAAATATCATAATTAATCTTTAAAAACATAATTCCACGATGAATAACTATTTTAAATCCTTGTCTGGAGTTCTGTGATTATTAGTAGTTAGTATATTTCCAAAAATGCAATTATATATGAAACCTAATGAATTATGATTTCTTTATTCTCTTCTTGAGATATTATCACTGGTATTAATTATACATAATTAGAAATAGTGTAGCTATTTGGAAATAACTAATAGACTTTACAAAATACGTTTTGTTATTTAATTGGGTTTTGCTCTTCTTTTTTAGGTAGGATTTAATCAAGCTAACTGATATAAATGGTAAAAAATAATTATATTTTTTACGATATCAAATAATTTATAAACTCACTGTTTTTTGGAATTTGTTCTAGAGAATGAATACCTTCCCGAATTTTAATAATATGAAAGATGAATTTTATTATTTTTTCCTAAAAGCTCGAAGTTGAATAGTTTATTTTTCTCTGAAAAATCTTTGTTCAGTTGTTAGTAATGATTTTTTTCATAGATATTACTCATCTTTTTGATTTTTAGAAAACAAATTTATCATCTGTGTAGATCGGAAAGATAAATTAAAATTTTGAATATTTACCTTGAGAAAAGATGAATATTATCAATTGGTTTGCAGATAAATATTCTTTTAATTCTTTTTTTTATGCATAATGGAAATATTCTTCTATCATAAATTTTATAAAAAGTGCATCAATGATTATAAAGCTATGTGTGAAAATGGGCTCTTAAACCAAATCACTAGTTTCAAATATAGGATTTTTTTATATATAAATGTAAAATTAAAAAGAAATGATAATAATAATTTTCTGAAAGTTTGAAAAAACAGGTGGATTAATAATAAATTATACTTGATTTTTTATAAAAATTAAGTATAATCTAATATCTTCAATAAGTGTATAACTATTCATTAATTTTTACTTAATACATATTTTAAGTTTATATTCAAAATCGAGAAAAATATTTATCCTCTAAAAAAATAAATTTGGATGGTTTAATATAGGATTTAATACAGAGACTTGAATAAAAATTTTGAAGTTATGCGCCCTAATTGTTCTTTATAGGTTTGATTGATATTAAAAAATTTAGTCTTTTTTTAGAGAGTGCGAGGAGGGAGTATTACTATTAAAATGAAATATAAGAAGGCCTTAAAAAGGAATAAAAATCCAAAAATAGTATTTTTAATAAGAGAATTACATCAAAATTGCAACAAAGTTTAATTATTTTTATTTATTAATTAATTAATATGCTCTTTATAAATACTTTGATAATCATTATAAAAAATTCAAAAACTATTATTATTCCTACAGAGATAAGCTATCGAACAATAAATGATTTTTTTTATATCAATATCGAGTTGAATCTCAAATCCTTAGACAGATAAAACTTCACATAATTTTAATCAACAGAATTAGATTAATTTAATCATGTATATATATTTTTTTTCTAAATATAACTCTCTATAGTAAAAAAATACTTTTAAGCCTAAAAGCCTTTTTGCGAAAAGAAGTAGTTTAAAATACATTTTAAAACATTCTCATATAGCTTGATTGAAAAAAGCTGAGTTATTAAAAAAATTAATTATTATTATTCAGCTCTCGTTTTATATACCGGATAAAAAACTTAATATAGTAACTGATTTAAAACTCTATTTTAAAAAATGAAAATCTGATTTTTTGTGAGATGATAAAAAAATTTGTTTAAATTCCAAAAAATTCTCACCTTCTTCATTTCTCTTTCAGGATCTGATACTAAAAAAAATTAAAACTAGTTTTTTATCAATGAAAATTTTAACTTAAGATAAGAATATTATATATATATATTATAACGATGAATAAGATCAAATTCAAGCATTAAAATATCATTAATCTAATAGACATAGATATCATGTGATATATTTTCATTAATTTGATTTATATAATATAAAAAAATCCAAAAATAATTCTTTTTGATACATTATTGAAAAAATAAATTTAATTAAATGTTTTTTTTTATAAAAAGGTTTTTATGTTATAAAAACCTGTCATCTATAGATACTTTTATTTAAAGCTTCATTTTTTCAAAAAAAAAATTGGGCTCAATTAGAAGCACCTTTTTTTTGTCTTTCCCTATATATAACTGATAAAATATTATTTAAATATTCTGAACTAATAACTAACCCTCATATAAATATATATCGGTTTTCAAATATTGGCTTATTAGATTTACTTTTATTTTTTTATAGTTTTATTAATTTTTTTTATCCCTGATAATTTATAACTGAGATGGTTGATCAATTTTATACCAACTTAATTATTCATCTTTTCATATTTTTTATTTAATTTTTCAAGTCATGAATAAAATTTATAAATAGTTAATATTTTTTTAAGAAAATCTATTAATAGCTTTATAACATATCACTTTTAGCTTTATGGCAAACCGAAAGTGTTTACATTTTTTAATACTGTACACTATTTTATAATGAAATAGATAATCTAAAGTTGTACGTAATTTTTTTATTTTCATATTTTTAACATAACTTTTCCAAAAATTATTTAAAAAAAATGAAAGAAGTAAATATTATAGATAACTGGAATCCAAAAATATTATAATTTCCTTAGCTGAGCCGTTTTATTACACATAAGGAATTATACTTTTTATTGAGTTCTTAAATAAATTCTGCGTAAAAAAATAAAAATAAAAATAAAAATAAAAATAAAAATAAGGAATTATACAAAAATCTTATAGAATAAATTTCCCAACACTGATTTATTAATAATAATTTCTAAAAAGAAAGCTACATGAAATAGATAATCAAAATCGATTAGAAAAATAGGATTATTTAGTGATAATTAAAATATTATAATATAATTATCATAAAAAATATTTATTTGGAAATTTGATATTTTCTTTGTTTCAATCTTATCTAAACTTGTTAATTTTAATAACCCCTCTATTTTTATAAAGTTAGTTTAACACTAAAAATTCCACGTGAATTAAGCAATTATTATTATATTGTAATTTAAATATCGGTACCTAATTTCAAATTCAATATTTGAGGGGGGAAATGTATAAAGAGAACTGGTATACTCGCTATATTTATTTCAAAAAATAAGATATCTAAATTTCTGATTAGATTATATCCTTAGTGCTTAAACGATGAAATCTGTTATCGCAATAGTTTTGTTCAGGTAAAAATGTTATATTTATTTAAAACTTTAATGGCTCTTTATTTATATAATTATAATTGGTTTTATGAATATTTAATAAAATTTATTATAAATTTTAGTATTTTTAATTAAGAGTAATTATTTAAATTTTATATTATCAATCAGGAGTTTTACACAATATAATGTCTATTTAATAAAGTTGATAATAAAATTTTAAATTGATTTTTTCTTTTTTAACTAGATTTATCTTTCTGAAATTCATGAAATTGGTGTCTTAACTTAAAAAAGCTAATTTAATTAGGTGAAATAATAGTTGTTTAAAAGAACTGGAGAAAATATCTTGATGTTAGTCAGGAAATTTTACATATTTTTTGGTATATAAATTGATGAAATTGTGCTTTAAATTCAAATATCTATATCATAAAGTTTTTTCTTTGCTCCTACTTGATTATATTGAAAATTCAAACTAGAAAAATTCACAGTTTATCCAATGATATGCTAATTTTATCAATATATTCATAAAATTGAACCGTGAATTTTTTTTTTTTTTTTGCATTATCGGCCCTGAAGTTTTTAAAAATGAATAATTAAACCAAAACGACTCAATTTTTATTCTCAACACCACATTAATAAATCATAAATATGGGGGAGGGAGGGTGTAATAAATTGAAGTATGCGAATTTTTATTCCACCTTTTTTTCTTACAAGTGTTGGGCCACGGAAATAGCTTTTTTATTTTAACTAATGATATTAAAAATAAATTATCATTTTTATAAATATTTTGCTATATTGATGTCTTTTTTAAATTTAGAAAATGATGAAGCCATTAACTAATAATCAATTTTTAATTTCGATTTTTACTTTATATTAACCGCTCTTAAAATAATTAAATTAAAAATCTAATTAATGAGTTACACACAAAGTTTTTTGAAATTAGAAAAAAAATATAAACAGTAAAGTATAATTGAGATGAAGATATGATTTTAATAATGGTATTAAATTTTCGTCTTAGCTCTTTTTTATACTTGATATGAGATAATAAAAACATTTTTTAAATTTCAAATCGCTCAATTATTAGTCAAAAACATCATTTTTTATTGGTTGAATTTTTATATTCATTTTTTTATCAGGCATAATTTTTCAAAAAATATTACATAAAGTCCATCCTTTATGAAAATTATATATTCAGATTATCTAATTAATAAATTTTCTCTTTTTTTAAAAAAAATTAAATAAAAATATCAGAAGATCAGGTTTAAAATTTAAATGCCTCAAATAAAGAACTCTGATGAAGGTTAAAAAACAAAGATAAATAAATTTAGCAAAAAAACCTTTTTTACTTTAATAATCCAATCCTTTGTCTTATTTTAATTGAAAAAATAAAATTTATGACAAGAAACTCATTTTTATTGTTATTATCTTATTTCTGTAGCGATTTTTTTTACCAATATATCACATCTTAAAGGATAATAAGTAAAAAAAAAAGAGATAATTTGCGAAAAAGTTGAGCAAAGCTAAGATTAAAAAAGAAGAATTTCACGTAAAAAAAATCTTGTCTCAAACAGAAATTGAAAAGATGAAAAAACTTGTAAAAATTATTTTTAGAAATATTTTAATAAAACGGATAAAATAAATTAAAAATCATTAAAAAATCATTTTAAACTTCTAAATATATAGCTTTTTATTCAAACATTAAATTAAGTAATATTTACGGACTTATTAGGTTGAAATTTAATGCCAGAAAGCGGGAATTTACTCATATTATTGATTAATACTAGTAAAAATTAAATAAATATTTAAAAGTCTTAAAAAATATATAATTATGTGTATTTATGGACAGATTTTTTTTTATAGGGAATTTATTTAAAATATTTCAAAGATAATAAAAACTATAAAAAGAAAATAAAAAAGAATATAATATATACCATCCTAATCCCCTCTGTCGCTCTAGTGGCTCCGTAACTACTGGGCATTGGTTCAAGAAATATTTATGGAATTATGAGTCTGTTTTTTATATAAAATATTCAGAAAATATCACACTTATATACGTTTTACGGGTACATAAAATGTTATAAAGAGATTTTAGGAACTTTGGGCTACAGAGAGCTCAATTTTTATGCAAATTTGGTGGAATTTATAAAAAAAGTGGGATTTTTTAAAGAATTTTTATGGAAAACTCAAAAAATAAATAATCACGACCCTGAAAATATTTACGAAATGGTATAAATAGCGGTTTTTTATAATTTTATCTCTCGCCTTACCATAATTCATTAAAAAAAAACTCTTCATCATAAAAAGGTAAAAAAATAATTTCAAAAAGCATAATAACTTTATGTTTTGCTTTAGATCTAATTAAAGATAAAAATCCCTTTCTGCATTGATAGTAAAATTCAAAAAACCTCCTGTATTTTTGACATGAATTTTAAAATTCCGTATTAACCACAGAATAAATCGTTTTGCATCAGAAAAAATTTAGAAATTTTTTAGATGAAGTTTTTAAAACACGTGCCAGTAAAAATGCCAATGATGACGTCTTTTTTCTGCTAAATGGTGCATCAAGTCTTTCAAACGCAATTTCTAAATAATAAGTTAAATTAAATTCTCTCACATTAAAATTTCATGTCTAGAAGCAAAAAATCGAATAAGAATAACAGCCGCTTTGAAAAAAAGATGAAAGTTTATTTTAAACATAAAATAAATATTAATTCACTATAGCAGGACAAAAACTTTTGGAGTTGAAAGCTGTTACAACTTTTTTTAGAGTAGGCTCAGCTGGTGTTTTTTTCGAAATTAATACATCTTGTTTCTGATGCAGCTTCATATTCGAAGAAATATTTGAATAATATGAGTCAGTCCATTATAATCTTATACTTATAAAAAATAGAAATAATCATATAGGTATATAATTTAAACCTTAAATAATTTAGAATTCTTCACTGGTTGATTATTTGAATCAAATATTCATAAATAAGATTCAGAAAATTATGAAGAATATCAATTTTTTTTATACCAAAAGAGGCTATAAAAAATTATATTTAAATTTATGTTGTAAATTTGTAGTCAGATTTTTTTATTTTCATAAACTATAAAAAAATTATATTGAATTGATTGGTTTTTAATATTTTAGAACAATAAATTGTTGAATATAGAAAAAAAAATCGAATATTCAAAAAAATCTTCCGCCGAAGTCACGAAAATTTTCTTATTTCCTGATATATTTGGAAATATGAGGCTGTTTTGATAAATTTAATCAATAAATTTATATTTCAAGATTTATAAAAATTAAAAATAACTGTAATCATTTGTGTGTATTATAGCCACCAAATTTAATCAGTCATGAAAATAATCATATCTAATGTATTAATTCTAAAAAAACTAAGAAAAAAAACGGATTGCTTAATTTTATATCGAGTTTCAATTTAAAATTTTACCTTATTTTTTTATATACCGAGAAAATAATCACTTTTTTTTAAACACCGAATCGAAATATATTTTTGTAAAAAATCGGTTTAATTTTTTCGAAATTGTTAAAAGTTTTAATATAGTTGCTTATCTTAATAAAATTACCAATTTCTGTTGCTCATATTACAATATATAGTATAAAACTATATTTCAGTATAAATATATTTTATAGCTTTGTATTTAACCAATTAATTGATATAATTTTTTTTGGATTAACAAATTTCAGCCGAGAATACATCTGTATTTAAAAATTTGAAGATAAATTATATATTATTGAATTAAGTTCTAACATAAAATCTAAGAAGAAATTTAGCATGATCAAAAGATAAAATATGTTCTATAAAAAATATGAGCTCAGCTTTGCAGCTTAAATGGTAGAAATTTGTCCTATTATCTTGTTTTATAAATGAAACGAATTATCGTGTTAATAAAACCCCTCTTATTTATCTGGAAATAATTTTTGGTCTGTATTTGAAAGGTTTGAACTTCTATTAAAAAATATCCTACCACTGTAACCTAAAATTTATAATTATATGAGTTATTTTTTGATTTCCTGGTTAAAAATATAAATGGTCTATTTTAAGCATTTCAATTAATTTTTATTCGATGATAAAATTTATATAAACTAAAAAAATACATAAATAAATAATTTGAAACTTTGCTTTAGCCTATGGGATTAATTTTAATAAGTTAACCTTCATTTTTTTTTAAAAGGGTTAGGTGAAGTAGAACTTATATAATTTTTATGTTAAGTGGATAATTACTGTAAATAAATTTATTATATTCCAAAAAAAATAATATTTATTTTAATTAAATTAAATTTATACTATTTTTGTTAGTTTTTCCTCCAATATTTTGATTTTTTCTAGAAAATTGTATTCTTTTTCAAATTATTTTATTTAAATTTAAAAAAAAAGAAATATAAAAGCACATATTAGTTTATCTTAAAGTAAATAATTTGTATTACTGTAATCTCACGTAAATTGCATATGTAAAAATCATTTCTTTTGTGATTTTTTAAATAATTTTGTAAAAAAATATTGAAAATATGTAAATTGGTTTATTTTTCTCTTTTAAATTATAAGATCCAATTTAAAGTTATCAAATTTTCTAAAAGATTGTTTTTTTTATATTTTCTATAACAAGGGTAACTAGTATATTATTTAAACTGAAAAAGGATCGATTGATTTGAATTGGGAAAACTAAATTAAATCTGGTTGAAGATATGAAATTAATTTTTTGAATTATGAATATCTAAACTGGAGTCGAAGTTTTCCACGATAATTCTCGTCGAGCACATTATATTTGATTTTGAAGTTTATTCTGCAAAAATTATAAAGTTTGAATTCAATCGAAATATCAAAAAACCTCTATAAAGAAATGAATGTTTCTCACTGTTCTAAAATTAAGCAAGAAATTAATTTTTATGGTATAATACTGAAAATTTAAATAATTCGAATCGTTAAAAATCAACCAGTAAAAAGACATTAAATTATTTGAAAAAATGGATTAAGGAAATAATCAAACACATTATCAATATGGGGATATTTCATCGGAGTGGGGGAGGGGAGGAGGGGCAAATCACATAAAAAATATAAACATTCTCCTCAATTTTTTTTGATTTTGGTCCCAAAAAAAGTTCCATTGCCAAAATGTGATGATAGTTTTGCAAATATCCATATTAATATTTTTTTATTATTAATTAAAATTAGTTTATTAGAACTAAAAAAAGTATTCATAAAAGCGTAAACTTTTATTTGGCGAATACTATAAATCAATACACCCTTTTTTTGCTATGGTATTAAGTTTTTTGAAAAACAAATCATGTATCATACAATATAAAAATTGAGTAGTTATAAAAATTAACTTTTTAACTCTTTCTTCTCCATGTTTGTTAATTATTCTGATTTGAGGAGTATTAACAATTAAAATCTCCAATTCCAATAACTTAACCGATAGAATCTTAATTTTTTGAGTTGAAACCAATGCGACATAAATTTTTTCCATGGAAATAGAATGATATGGCCCATCGGCGACAAAAGAGTTGAATTAAAGTATTATTAAATCCTATTTGGATACAATTTATCCAAATTTATTTTCTTTAATTTCATTTAATCTTGAATTAAACGAAATTTTTTTGAAGGAACGTAGAGATTTTTTTTGAAGAGAGGTACATTAGCAGGATAATTTTTTTTTTTGATTATTTAAACACACTTCAAAGCAATTAAAATCAATTGGATAAGACTGTTTAATGCTTTCTAGCTGTGATGATATGCAATCTAAACAGTATAAATAAAGCTTAATTAGGTGTAAATCTAGATATCCTTTCTAAAAAAATCCATCCTCGATAAAACAAAAACTATAGTATTTCAAAGAAGAACGATTAATAGTGGCTAATAATTACCCCGGAATAATAATAATATATATTTGTTTATATATTCTAGTACGAAGATAACAGACTAATGATTATTATGGAAAATGGTATTTTATATATTTCACAATCAATTAACCAAATTTTTCCACATCAAGGACGAGTATTCCCGAAGATATTGGAATTCCTATCTGTACATACACTATTATAATATGGGGATAATAGGACATGGTAAAACTTTTATAATTCATTTAATTTTTGCTATTTTTTTTTCTAATAAAACATAAAAGATGATCCAAAATTCTTATTGATTTAAAAATAATTGTATAGGATTAACAATTTTTGCAAAAAAATAAGTTTTTTGAAATTTCAAATAAATCTATATCAGGTTATCTCGCATAGTATGATTTAAAAATAGTTATGAATGGGAGTCCAGAAATGGTTTAAATATTGAAAAAAAGCAGTTGAATTATTCGTTAAAAAGATAAATTTTAATTGGATATAATTAATACATTTGGGCAAATGAAAACGAATACATATATATATTTGCCAATAGAAAGCCTGAAATTAATATGTAGTTACAAAAATGATGGGATGATTCTATTGCTTGATCAAATAAGCAATTGTTCAAAAAAAAGCTCATTCATCAGCTTGAATAAGGGTGGGATTCATAAAATCTTGAGATGGTTTTGGGTAGAGAGGAATGCAAAGTGCGTTTATTTTGTTGTAAATCATATTATCTCTGTACTCTTTTGTAAGATTTTTTTTAAAAAAATGGATATCCAGTTTTTAAAACTCAACTACTCGCAGATAATTTTCTTGTGTGCTGCTTTAGGGGTTGGTTTATATATAGCAAACAAGAAAAAAAAAGAAGAATCGCTGGAGGAGCACACTAAAGTTACTGAAATTGTAGCGCAAGAACAAGAAGAGATTACTAAAAGTAAAAAAAAGTCTAAAAAGAAGCCAAAGAAGGGGCCTGTAAATGAGCCAGAACAGGTGGAAGTCAAAGAGTCTCCCAAAAAAACCGAAAAGAAATCAAAAAAGAGTAAAATTTCTAGCAGTATTTCTACACCCGATCCTCAAGAGCGCAATATAGAGGATTCTGCTAACTCTATACAAAAAATAAAAAAAACGGATAAAAAAAAGATTAAAGATGCTGACAAAAAAATCAAGGATTCACCTTCCCCCAATCCTGATTCCATCAAGACCGGCAAAAAATCTTCTAGAAAGAAAAAGGTTGAGGAAATTCCTCAAAACGAAAATACAGATTCTCAAACACCTCAAAAAACAAATGAAAATAACACTGAGATCGATCCTTCATCTGATCATGAAGTGTGGGTAAAAATACAATCCAAGGCCCCAAAAAACAAGAAAGCTTCAAAAGGATTAAACATTAAACCCACAAAATGGGATTCTTTGAATCCTCAACAAAGTTTAGACAAGCCTTCGAAACAAGAAAACAATGGTTTTAGCGTTTTAAGACTTATACCTTCAGAAACCCCAACTAAAAAGCCTAAACCTGTAGTTAACAAGCCTAAAGTCCCTGAAACTCTTGACAAAAAGGCCAGAGAGAATTTACGAAAATCTGAACGCATCAAAAACGCCAAAAAAATAGAAGCAATGCAACAAGAGATTCGTCTCTCTCAACACAAAAAAGAGTTGGAGACTGAAAAAATGAAGGAATTCTTGAAAAAATCCTCAAAGAAAAGTGTTATTCCTTCCAGCTCCACCCCTAGTGGTGCCTCTCTATACAATGGTAGATTAGTTTGGGATTAAGCCCGAATTATTTTTTGAAGAATTGACCCGAATTCAAATAGTCTATTTTTAATTAATACACACTTTATTTTTTATTTTTTTTAGCAATATTTAAAATTAATCTGCAAAATTGTAGCTTTTTTTTTTATAACTAAAATCTATATTTTTTAAACCTTAATTATCACTTTTTACTACTAATTCTCTACCCATAGATCAACTTTCTATTTTTAAATAGTATTTTTTTACTGCAAAAATCAAGTTTCCCTCATGAAATCTTTGAATTTCACTCGGACTTTATGTATTCATCGTATCTTACAGCATACCAAACTTTTTCAAGTCCAGAGTTTATCATGTTAACGATAAGCTCAGGGTCATCAAGTTGTTCAATTTTCCAAGAAATAAAACATGAGTTCGTGGATATCGGATGAATATATAGCTCTGTTATTTTCCCATCACTCAATACAGCTTTTTTTAGATCATTAGTGTTGAGATCTCCTATCAGGGATTTCACATAAACTACATTTGGCTTTTGAGGCTCGACTGTGAAAAATTAATAAAAGTAAATCTTATAATATGATGTTCGTTTTTTAAAAAGATAAAATTACCATCATCCTTAATCAAATCAGTAAATGGAGGAGACGATTGATACATGTATATTTTGTTTGAAAAGATGTCTCCAAGTTTTTTATCTATTAATATTTCAAGTTTAGAAATATAAAATCTTTATTTTCTACAAGTCTTAATACCTATGGATATTTCCAATCTTATGAATATAAGTCCTGTAAGGTAAGCATCGTACCCAGCTTGATGAAGCTTATTAGAGTTCATGCTATAACTTGAGCTTAGTCCTGAGTTTTTTTATTGATAGAGGCTATTAGAAGATCTTTTTTATAAATAGACACAAGAGGTTAGATATTCTTACTGATTTCGGGACCCTTATGTCCATATGCTGTGAAAATACCAGCTAAATCACCAAGAATGCTTGAAGGATATTCTTCCTACCAATCGAAAGAACGATAAGAAATATGATAAAAAAAATAGGAGTGAAAATAAAACCTTTAGTTCTGAGCTTGATTCGAATATGTATTTAGTATCAAAAATCCTAAAATAAACGAAAATTTCTATTTTCAGTATTAAAGAATAATCAGGATATTTTACACTTACGCAGGAAAAATTTTGTGGATGGTCTTTTTAAAAGACACAAGAGTTTTTGGGAGCTTTCCATAAAAATGAGAATAAATAAATGCCAAGTCGGCTAATGCATTGTGCATAATTATCGGTTTTTGACTCTTTGAAATCAGCTCCAGTATTTGGGTAAATCCTAGTGACTTGGTAGCTTCTATCTAAACGATGAATCATCTGTAAAAAGATATTACTATTTATATAAGCGTAAATACCTACATTTATTTGATCTGTTTTATTTTTCTGGCGGAAAAGTTTTTCCTCAGCTGTAGATTTTTCAACTATAACAGAATCTCTTTTACTTATCGAAAATAAATCAGGATAGCTATTTTTAAATTTTATTCAAAGTATTGAGAATTAAAATTTGATAATATCGGACCAATTTTATACATACTCGTTAACTTGCTGATGTACAAGTCTTTTGAAATAAGAGTTTGGAGTAGGTATTGAAATCGTCGAACCATGTGGCTCATTAGAGAGTTCAAGTAATGTATTCCTAATGAATAAGTGAGAAGTTTGTAAAATAAGATGATATCAGAACATATGAAATTAAATATAATTTACTTTGTATCTTCAAAAAAATCCTGTTGCTCATGGCTAACCTCTATTTTGTCATTACATCCTTCTAAGAGGCGTATCTTTTCGTTTTTCATGGATTCAACTTGATCCAAAGTGGAATAAGAAATCCCTAAAAAAAATTATTTAAAAATTCTTAAATATAATTACATAGACTGAAATTTTTAACGTACCTTGATAGATCCATTTATTGAAATCAAACCCATTTTCAGCTAAAAACTCGAAAGCAGTGTTTAAGACACTAAACACACGCTCTTTCCTGAAAATCCCCACTCTATTTGAGGGATAGATGTAGAAGTTAACAGGTTTCGCATCATAATAGGTAACATTTTGGCCCTCATTTTCTTGATATTTCGTCTTTTTCCTTTTAGGCTCTGTTTATTTTGTTTTATTTTTTTTTGAGTTTTAGGAATTCCTTACAGGGAAAATTTATGCCAATTGAACAAAAAATTTATTGATAGTTTACCGTATTCATACTCAGGAGATTCTGAATCTTCAGACTGGTGAATATTGTCTAAATTATCAAGGATCTTTTTTTCAAAGGTACACACACCGAATTGAAGTATTTGAAATTTTTCAGCTGCAGATCTGATTTTTTCGTACTTCATCTGCATGTTATCAATGGAATTTACTTTGGAGTAAAAAGAATCCCATAAACCTATTAATAGTTATAAAGAAAACACGTAATTTTACTTAGCCACTGAAATTCAATCAAGTTAATTTTTCTATAATATTTGGTCAAGTACTTACCGGACATTTCTAAATCAATAGAGATTAGAGTTGCTTTTTCCAAATTTTTTTCGAAATCATATTTGGCCTTGTCGAAATTATCTTTGGTTGCGTCCATAAAATCTTATTAAATCGGATCTAAAAATATAATGATTTTTATTGTTGTTTGCAGTTTAGAGTTTTTATGGGTCGAAGATTAAGGAAATATATAAACTTACCCATCTGGAAAATCGAACTGAATATTCTTTTAACAAGGGAAATCTGCTCCATATATAATGGGAATAATGCTTATCGATATAATAAATTATTTGGCCAATGAGGGGACGAAAAATGGGCTAATTTTTGAAAACATGATTCTTACAGGATATTTATTGTGCAAATAATAGAAGTCCAGTCACAAATGGCCTGAGTCTGGTAATCATTTAGACAAACTATAGTCTGCATAAAAAAATATAATTAGACAAACTATCAACTATAGAATGTTGTTTATTATAATTCAACTTTTCAACATCCTACAAATCAAATTTTTATCTCACCTATATCCCAAATTTAACGATATATACAACACGGTTTTAAATCAACAATATAACTGAAATTTAAAGGCTTCGGAAATTCCTAATATAGTCTTTGAAATTTAACTATAAATTTTTTTTATTGGAATTGGTGAAAATTTTCCTTTTCTATATCTTTTTATAGTGCAATTTAATCATCAGATGAGGTTTATAGAAGCTGAGTTGAAGAAAGCTGACTTCGGATAAAAACAGACGACACCCCATAAAAAACTACCTTGTTGAGATAAGGATTGTATGAATTGGGGAATGTGAAAAAATATTCCAAAAATTAGAAATTCTTGGCATTGTTTCAATTAGACTAGATGACTAAAGCAACATTTAGAAGTGAAAAAACTCAAACCCAAAAAACTATTGACCTCTATAAATTATTGGGTTCTTGGCCATATCATTCTAATAACAGGTTTGTTTTAGATAAAAAGGTACATGCATGCTTTTTCAATGCAATATTAATTATTTTCGTGCTTTACAGTAATATAGCAAATCTATTAAGGGGTAATGAGAAAGGCTAAATAGCGTTTTGAATTTGAGTTTGAGTTTGGATTTAGTTAGAGTAGCTTGATAGGGGGTTGCGTTTTCTATTATTAGAAGTTAGAAAGGATTGCAAACCCCTTTACCCAAATATTTTTAGGGAGTAGCACTTACTTTTATTTAACTTTAAATTGATATCCCATGAAAAAGAAACACTAATCAACTGTTTGCTTTTTTTCCAAGAATTCACCAATAGAATTATCCATTTTCCTATCAGTGATTGAAAATTATTCAAAGGAATTTTATGTAATTTTCGTTAGATCTCCCATTTTCTCAGAAAGATTATATTTTTGAAATGATTAAATTCTGATTCTAATTGGACGAGACACACGTTTTTACGCTATTTTCTCACATTAAAAGATGGGAATATTTTTTGAGATGGAAAAAAAGGGGGGGAATCCAACTGAAACATTAATTAATGTCAAAAACCGTTATTTTCGCAATGGAGCTTAATTTTTCGAATCGAAAATCTGTCCGAAAATAATCACAATCATTAATTTAGTTACACGATAGGAACCCTTCAATAGTATTTGTCACTCTTGTGAAATACCCAGTTCATTCCTGCCATATTTGTGTATTGTTTACGTAACCGAAAGAGTGCGTCCTAGCGCATAAAATTCTATAGCCACTTACATCGACCACTAATTTCCATTTAGTTTCAATGTCTAGAGGAGTTGAAAATGCTTTGTTGATACCTCATCACTCTTAATACCTGTACTCCAACACTCTAGTTCTCTGTATCATTCTTTTAATTATTCCTCAATAGATAGTGCGATTTTCAGAAACCTTCATATCCTTAGTATTGACGATGAGCGAACAAAACACTATCATCAATGAAGCAACTGCTTTTCGAAGCCTTGCTGAAAGCTCAAATGGAAACACGAATATAGGTATTGCGAATGGGAATTTCAATCGATTTACAATTTTTTTAGCTAATAATATTTTCTCATTTACATCACTTACTATCTTTAGGTTTAGCAAAAGTCCTTATTATCTACACTGGCGGTACAATAGGGATGGTTAATTCCCCTTTAAATGGATACACTCCGGTTTCTGGTTATTTGACTGAATACCTTAAGACCCAATCTCGATTTCATGACCCTGAAGCCCTTGAAAATATTTTGGCTCAAGATAGCAACAGCCCTGAATTTTCAAAAAACAGCTTTGGGTCCGGAAGAGTTTATTTAAATTCTAGTCTCTTTTCTGACCTCAATGAACACGCGGGAGATGTTGAAGAGAATCTTTCTGACTGGTTGGTAACTCCAAAAGTTATAAATAACAAAAGAATAAAGTAAAATATCATTCTTCTATTTATTTTACACTATAATCATTTATTTAATTTTCAGCCCCTCTAGTTATCAATAACTAAACTTATATTAAATTATAGATATCGCATAAAATCATACAGTCCGCTATTAGACTCAAGCAACATTGATATGGATGGTAAAAACTAAAAAAATAATTAATTAAACCTACTCGAATTTTGGTTTAATGTCTTTTAAACTTTTTGAAATATAGATTGGGTTAAAATAGTATCGGACATCGAAAAATATTATTATCATTTTGACGCTTTTATTGTACTGCATGGTAACTTTCATTCTATTATATGATACCCATTTATATTTATTATTAAACCAGCTAATAATGTTTAGGCACTGACACTATGGGGTATACTGCAAGTGCTTTAAGCTTTATGCTTAAAGATTTGGGGAAATCTGTTATTATCACCGGATCACAAGTTCCTATTTCTGAGGTGAGAAACGACGGTGTAGAAAATTTACTCAGTGCTCTTATACTTGCCGGTCATTATATAATCCCTGAAGTATGTTTATACTTCAATAACAACCTATACAGAGGAAACAGGTGCTCCAAAACCGACGCAACCAATTTTGGAGCCTTCGAATCTCCTAATCTGCCTCCACTTGCTACAATGGGTGTAGCAATCAGTATGTTAATATTTCGTATTTCCACTTTAAATTCTTATTTCTTAACACTGAAAATAATTATTTTATTTTTTATAGAGGTTGATTGGAATTTAATTTTTAGACCAAATGCCATTTCAAGATTTAATCCTAGTAAAAAAATGGACCATAACGTGGCGACATTTAGACTCTTCCCTGGAATCACTGACTACTCTATAAAATCATTTTTAGCTCCTCCAATAAAGGGCGTCGTGATGGAGACATATGGAAGTGGAAACATACCCAACGTAAAAGGAAAAATAGTATCTCTATTAAAGGAAGCGAGTGAGAGAGGTGTGGTTATTGTTAATGTAACTCAATGTAATAAAGGAAATGTTGTAGATTTGTATGAAACCTCTAAAGGGTTGAAGGATGCTTGCGTCGTGGCTGGAGGAGATATGACGTCAGAGGTTTGTTTTTTTTAATGAAAATCTTCTATAAACTAATCAGCTTTGTTTATTGTTTATATATTTTAATAGTGCGCCCTCACTAAACTGAGCTATCTTCTTGGATGCGGGTTTTCACCAGAAAAGATCAGACAATTGATGGCAGTTCCGATTCGTGGAGAGATGACTCTAATTAGACAGAGCGCATCATCTTTCAATTCTAACGCAAATATCCATGCCACAACATTTGCTCAATATATTTCTCGTGAAATAATTCGCGATAAAAAAAGTAGCAATGGGTTTATTTCAGAGGATCTGGATTTCCTTAACTTTTATATGGATAGCTCCCAGCGCGATGAATCTGCTCAGACCATGAAAAAATCGCCTGAAAATTCTTCTGTAGCTAGCCCTGTTGATAGTGCATTTTCTGATACGGTTCATGAAACCGATATATTAAATAATAAGAAACACTCAAGACATATACGTTCCGGTTCTAAGTTAAACAAATATAAGGAATATATGTCTAGTATAGAACGTTCTTCTATTTACAGATCATTCTTTCCTATTTTACTCTGTGCTGCATCTTCTACAAACGACTTGGTTGGAATGAAAATGCTGCTTGATGCATCTGATAACAAGTTGGAGGCCACTTGTTATGATTACAATGGGCGCACTCCTTTGGTAAATAAAATTTTTATTTGCCATATTTATTCTATTTCCTAATGCCCCTTTGTTTTTTGTCTGTGTGCAATAAAATCAGCATTGTGCAGCTAGAAACGGAAACTATCAATGTGCGCGATGGCTGGTTCAAAATGGTGCAAGTGTTCATGTACTTGATCGGAATGGAAATACCCCCCTCTTTGATGCCGTGATCTCTAGAAACAGTGATATCGTTGAATTCCTTATATCGGCTGGAGCAAACTTTTCTGAATCGGAATCCGGCTTTATTATGAATCTTATATATAGGTACTTATTTCCATTTTCTAGCTCTGAAAGAGACAGATATGAAACATTTTTTTCTAAATTATTATAGATCAATTAACAGATCAGACAAAGAAATTATAAAACTGATTTTTGAATCCGGATTCAATGTTAATGGATTTGATAGAGAAGGAAGAACATCTTTACACATGGTAAAATTTTTAAAACAATATTTCCGATTCGTTGATCTTGAAGCTTTTTTTTTAATAAAAATTTAGGCTGTTACCTTCAATCAAATAGAAATAGTAAAATATCTGATTTGCCTAAAAGGTATCAACTTTTTCGCCCTGGATAATTATGGAAGAACCCCAAGTCAAATTTCTTATTCCATTATTGAGATGCTAGCAAAGTCACCTCATAGTTCTGATTCTGAAGAATTGGAAATTGCTAGGAGCATTTTAGGGATTTTGGTTAGATGTGAAGATTATTTCGTTTAAAAAATATTTTTATCAGTCCTTTAGGGGGACTTAGCTTGATACTATTTTATAATTTTTTTTGGGTCTTTCCCTTCATGACACTAATATGAAAATATTCTAATATCTGACCATTTTCACTATATTTAAATTTATCCTTAATTTAGCATCTTTTTAGAAATATTTGCGCAAACATATTTTCATTTTAATCAACATGCTGGAAGAGAATATTTAATTTTTCTGTTTTATTTTGTCTATTGGAAGTATTAATTTCATCATTTCTATTTCAAAAAAACAAAGACTCCAAAATAAATTCATCCCTTTTAGTTTGTTAATGATGGCAAAAAACGTTTGAAGGTTTCTATTTTCAAGTAAGGCTTTATATCGCAAAATGAGAATAAAGGTGGAAATAAAGTATTTTATAAGGGAGATAAAGAAGAGCGTTTTCCGTATCTATGTATAATGTTATTCTGAAAAATTGTTTTGGATATATTTTTAGTAGGATTCTTTGTAATAAATTTATTTTCGGGTTTCTAATGGTGCACTTTTTTGCATTTTTTTTTCTGATTTGTCATTACCATAAAATCTTTAATACTTTCATAAATAGTATAAATTAAACTTAGAAAATCATCATTTATTAATGAATATAGTAATATTAAATAATCTATATATTTTTCAGCAATTTTTTTTATATACCTTGAATTACGGAAATAAATTTTTCTAGTGGTGATATTAATAGTTATAACCCCATTTAAAGTTTGAAAATAACAGATCATCACTTTAATTTACTTATTAGTCATTAATATGCATATAAATAATTTCTTGATTTTATTAAAAAAAATAATCGAATTATATTTTTCGCTTAAATTGTAAATTTCTTAAAGAGAGCGTTAAAAGCAGAATGATCAAAATAATAAACTCAAGCTGATCTTTTCGAAATTCATGAATAAATTAATTCTCGAGTTAATTATATTGGAGTAGCATTTTTTTCCTTCAAAAGCTTTAATATACATACCGATATTATTTTATCAAATGTTGAGTTAAACAGTCAAAATTCATAATCGAAATCCTATTTTTAGTTTATTAGTAGAAGATTGAATTTTTTTTTAAAAAAATGTATGCTTTTTTTTTTTGGAAGGGATAATCAGTCAAATTTTATTAATAATGAAAATTTTATATCTTTCTAGTTCTTGGGGAAAATCTTCTTTTCTTATAATTTAGCTCCATGTAATATTTTTTCACAAATGTTTTTTCTATGAATGAAAAAAGCCCTTTTATAATATAGAAATCAAAAGTAATTGTTTTTTAAACATGTTACTGAATGATTCATTAGCCGTTAATATAACTATCACCCAAGTAAACAAAATTTAATGATTAAATTAAATCAATGGTAAACCTATTAATTTGTAAAAAAGATATCCAACTCGAATTAATTTTCGTATATTCCGCTTTTATTTAAAAAAAACGAAAAATATTTTTATACATTTTACTCTTGAATTATATATATATATATATATTTAATTTTTCAATAAATTTTAGTTACAATTTAAAAGGTCGATAAATTTAAATCTCAAGCTTTTTAAATGTGTTGAAAATTTAGGAAAAATCTAATCACTGAATATTACAAATAAAAACTAACCATTTCAGTATTAAGAATAAAAAAATCATAAAAATAATTACTATTTTATAAATCATAAATTTATAGGAATTTTTTTAAAAAAATTAATCATTGCCCCTCGTTTAAATAAAAAAACACAAAACAAATTTTGAATACTCTAAATCTAAATCTTTTTATAACATTTTATATCTTAAATTTATTTTCCTCAATTTTTTTTTTTTTGCATTAATGGCTTTTTTTACTTTTTTGAGGTCTCGTGAAAAAAATATAATTAAAAATATTAATGACAACTTTAATCAAATAATATAAAAATATTTAAAGATAAAAATATTTAAATTTCCATTTTATTTTGTTTAGAAAAAATCAATTATTTTTTCTATGTCTTATTGTAAGAGAATAAAGGATAGATTAGATTCAATTATTTTTTATTTATTTATTTTTTTGTAAATTAATCTATAGAAGTATTCTTAATTTTTTAATAAGAAAAAATAGCTTTAAAACTTTGTTATGTTGTGTGTAGCAGGGGAGGGGGGGGGCGCATTTTAAAATAAATTACACCTTAAATTTAGATAATAATGCATCAGTTTTAATTAAAGTAATATTTCAATTTTTTTCGTATGAAAAACTTAGTAAATGATATCTCATTTTCAATAAAATTTATTTGTGACTCTAAAAAAGGATATCCATACTTTTTAATGTTAGAACTAATCGATCTCTTTAGATTCAAGGTTTATTCATATTATGTGAAGGAGTGAGAAATATTGATTTTACACAGATTATTGGATAAACTAAACCGAAAATTAGAAACAAATTAATATAAGTGAATAAAATGAACTAAAAATTTTTTATATATGGCGCGTAAAGTAAAAAAAATCGTTATCCATTTTATCTTTTGTTAAGTATAAATGTGAACGGTTGAGTAGGATTTAATATGTCTCCCCCCCTGCGTATAATATGAATACATCCTCGCTCAAAAAGAACTGGATTAATTTTAACACTATGATTTTAGGAGGGAAAGTATTAAGTTACTTCTTAATTAATATCCACTTAGTTAAGTTATTCCGAGAATTTTCAGTGAGTCGATAATATGTATCAAAGATGGAATATTCAGACTAGAACGCATGCTAAACTATTCGACCCGTCGATACTCCGAAATTAGCGGCAAATGTGGCGCTGATGGTCCTAAATTTCTGTAAGCATGTGACAAGCCGCTTTTTATTAGTTCTGATATCGATCTGATATTTTGATATATGCTGTCTATTTATAGAATTCTCAAACAATCATTAAATTTTTTTAATGATATGTTAGTGATACATTTGCTTTTATTAGTGTGAGGGTTTTTGCAGAGGTTTGAAGCTGCATTCTCCTTATTAAATGATTATGCTAATACAGGGAATATAATAGCATTTGCATGTAAAATTTTCTGACAGTTCTTTTCAATATCACGACCACCGATTTTCCTTTGGTTCCACTGTAGCTAGTGACAGTATTCCTGTGTTAACTTTTCTGCGTTTGTCGCAGATTCTGTATATATATCTAGCTCTAAGAAATAATGTTATTTATAAAAGAAATTATAGTTTAGAATTAATTTTTTGATTTATAGATTAGATTGAG
Organism: Smittium mucronatum; assembly: GCA_001953115.1. Lineage (NCBI taxonomy): Eukaryota > Fungi > Kickxellomycota > Harpellomycetes > Harpellales > Legeriomycetaceae > Smittium > Smittium mucronatum. The sequence continues at coordinate 1,871 of LSSL01000068.1, read as the reverse complement.
AGTCCCATTATTTGAACGGAACCATAACAGCTGTGATATTTATAGTCGTTATAAAGTATTATATACTCGAAATTTTTTCTCGTGTATTGTGAGCTTGAAGAGCATCGAGTTAAATGGTATATCAGTTGTATTTTTTGGCTAGTTGCACCAGAATCGATTTTTATGGCTTTAAAGAATCTATTTTCAGCTTATAGAAATTGTCAATCTCCGCTAGATAATTTATGATCAGGGTGGCTGAACTCGCTGAAATTATACCTTTTGAGATTCAAAAATCTAAAAAATGCTACTGGACAAAGCTAGGCCTAGATAAACATCTGTTACGGCGTTTTTTTAAAAGAATACAATCAATTTGGAAATTTAAGGGACATTTTTTTTGAAAAAAACTTTGCTTACAATTCTTTTAATCAAGCACCAATGATTTTCTCCGAGAGCAGTTAATTTCATTTTTCGGATCTGGAATTACTGATTTTGAATGATTGAGATACTGAGACACAGATAGAGAAATCAGACCTCAGAACAGTTTTTCTAATTTCTTAATTGGCTTAACTAAATTCATAGTTATTCGATTTCATCCTATCGTCTGTACCGTCTGAGATATTAGGTTACAGTGAGAACATCCTTACAAATTTTTAATTATATTCACTTGAAGGGGTGTTAATTATATCCCAGATTCCCTTCATCTTGGAACTATATAAAACACTGTCCATCATTCCTGTATTTATTGGTTACAAACAGATCTAAATAATGTCAATAATAGATCGATTTCAATATTTCTAAGGCCTTCTGATACAGAGGATATCCCGTCTGAGCAGTTAGCCCGCTCATTTCATCTAATGGGTCCAGTATCAACGGTATATATGTACTTTGAGGCCGAACATTGGTCTTCATAAAGTGTGACAAAATCTCTTCGGATATCCCCAGTAGTTTTGGAGAGATCTTTCCCCGAATTTCTTTGCATAAGGAAGTGTAGTTTCGTTGTTTAAGTAGATTAAAATTGATCATACCGAAACTCTCTGGAGCTTTATTGAGTGTATGGCTTTGAGAATTTCTTTGGATTTGATTTGAATGTTTAACTTCGATTGTATCTGTGATTCTGAATACTCTTAATAATCATCATCTACACTCCAGAAAGGGTCACTAGAGTCAGTAAAAAAATATATTTCCAGAATCTAGGGAAATAATTGGAGCTGTTACTCTATCTCAGTGTAGTCTTCCAAAAAGTAGGTTATTTAGTGCTGATATCTTAAGAAGCGCTGTAGACGTCCATGATATCCAAATCGAAGTATAATTTTTCTTGAGTTACAAGAGCCGGTAGTGCATAAGGATTCCCTGGAGCAGAACCATAGAAATTGAATGTGAATTAGATATAAAGCTTCAAAGGCATCTCAGTTTCATCTATATATTGTTCATCAACTTGCTGGTCTTTCCTCAAAGATCCATAATCTTGGCATCAGTCACTTAAGTGAAATTTCTATGTTTTTTATAAATATCCCCAGTTTACTAATATACTGGTATGAAGAATTTGACGTCTTTTTGGTTGAACTTTAGTCCAAGTTCCCATAATTTGGATTATAAATTACGTTTAATGAATAAATACTCTTCCTTGTAAGTTCTTATGGTTAGTGTATCTTCCAAATAAGCCAAGACTCACATTACATTGGATCTGTCCAATTCCAGTACAGGTAAAATTATTTCGGTGAAGATAAATAGGCTCAGCTATAATTCAAATTTATGAACTCTGAGCTGAATTTTGTGACTGTTAAAATGAAACTTAAGGATGGGGAGGTCTGTTACTATTTGGTGACCTCCAGTATTCTTTATGATTGCTAAAAGATGGCTCTAGAAGCCAAGATATAGCTTCTTTATCTCAT
>LSSL01000067.1:14371-32528 GCA_001953115.1 Smittium mucronatum | reverse complement strand
TATTAATTTAATGGAGCTGATTTATATTATAAAGAAAATTATTAGATTACTCTAAAAAACTTAAACTTTCAAAATTTTACTTTTTTGTTTATGTTACTGAGTGATTAACTTGTCATAATGAGAGAAAAAAAGTTAGAACATCAAAAATATATCATAAGGGTAGTATTTTTTTGGCATATTTAAGGCTTTAAACATATTTTTTTTCGATGGCTCTGGTTTTTGGTATGAATTCAAGCTCTGTATGTAGACTGTATAAATAATAGAAAAATCAACCAAAAAAAGTTTATGGATACATTTAAAACAGCCACAAAAAATGAAAAATAGTTTCTCCAAATGACAAGCTTTTTCATTTAACTCGATAATGCTCTAATCAATAACGCCTCAATAAAAGAGACGATACTTCAGGGTAGTTTTAGAGATTCCAAAAGATTTTTTAACAGTAAAACACAAGAAATAATGCGAAAAAGATAATATTACCACCTTCTCGATTAAAGGGTTACAACCGTAAAAAAAAAATTATGAACCGAAATAATATCATTGATTTTTTGGTAGTTTGAAAATTTTCCGAATTTTTTTATTAAAATCAAAAAGAAAAAAAATCACCAGAAGAACTATTTTTTTGTTATACCTTTGCTGATTTAGGATTTATAGGTATTTAAAAATATATCTCGGAGATACTCCCTAAAAGAATACCAGGTTTAAATCAAGTGGGCCAAAATAATAATTCTAACCCGGTGTCAGTTAGAATAATTTTCGAGAATTATTATGGTTTTTTAAAGTAGTCTAGGAGGGCAGCTAGAAATAAAGTGAAAACTTCATTGTATATACACAAAAATATTCAAGATATATGTAAATACCTGACCAACTTCTATATCTCTAAAAAATCCTTAAGTGACGCGCAGTAAAAATTAATATATAGTATTTTTTAATACTTTTATGACCTTCATTTTTATTTTATTTTATTTTATTATATTATAATTTTTAGTATATTAAAGATCACAGATATCAGCTTAAGTTTGAGATAATAAAATCTAATCGAGATGTTTAATTTAAATGAAATTAGTCGAAATCCTTTATAGATATTTTATTATAATAAATAACCATTAATTGCTTAATTTCATCGATTTAATCAAACTATTATCAAAAATTTGATATATAATCTCTGCGTTTCCACCATATTAACTAATATATAGCTTTTTGGAAATGAATCAGAAAATTTATTTACGATTAATTTTAATAATTATTTGAAAGGCTTCAGAAATTTAATTTGGCTGTGAGCTTGAACTAAAATTTAGTAATTTTATGAAATTTTCTCAATTAGGTACAAAAAATTCAATTATTTATATATTTATTTTTATTTTCTATTGCTTAATTCAAATACACCAATTTATTTTGAAAAAAATATTATATAATATTAAATTTTCCAATAATTCGAAATAAATTAGTATCTCAAAATGCAAGAGTATTGTAGTTAAAGATCAATTTTTTAAAAATAGGTTTAATTGATAATAATTTATACAGCATATAAATTTCCCGATTAATCTTTCGGGTTTCGAAAAATTTGAAAAAAATAAAAAAAAATAAGCTTAATTGGGTCGTATATTAATCTTATAGTTTCGTTATATTTAAACCCCTATATTTCGTTATTAGCCTAATATTTAAATATTATTAAAATATTTAAAGTGAAAAAGAAACATTCATATCATATTTTGTGGAGACGTTCTTTTTTCAAGAGCGTTTCTATTAAATTTTATTTAATTTATAATATTTAAATCTTAATGTATAAAGAAATCTCTTGATACATCTATCCGTTCATACGTCTGCTTATTTTTATTTTTTACCTCTATCTACTGAAAAAATTTTGTTTCTAAAATCATTTAAATCTTAAAGCATAAAAAATAGAAAAATCTAGTATCATATGTTTCTAGTGAAGATTTGCAAAATTTTAGGGTTTTAAAAGTAAAAAAATATCTATTAAGGTCTCACGTTTATTAAGCTACCCCTTTAATTTATCTTGAAAAAATTTAAAATAAAATTTAAGCCTTCAAAAAAAAAAATCATATTTTTCTCTCGGTATATCTACTTAATTTTTATGATCGGTATATTCTAGAAATATGGGCATTTTTTTGGTTTATAACTCTATATAACTTATTCTTTCTGATCTTGTTGATTTCTGAATATATTTTTCTTTTTAGATATAAAGGCTTTGAAAAATATTCTGTTTATAAATAATCTTCATTTACAATTAAGGAAAAAAATTATTAAATCCATAGTTATCTTAGTTTACTATCAGTAGAGGGGTTTTTCAAAAAATATTTTAAACTTTTTAAAATTTTCGTGAAACTGAAATTTTATAAAATGATCACATATTTCAGATTCAAAGAATTTATATTCGCTGTCCAGAAAAACGTCTATTTTTTTTGAAAACAAAACAAAAAAAAGGATTTTATTCATGGATAAAACTGAATTATGAATAAACAAGCCTAAATCATCGTTATTTTCAAAAAATACAGATTTTTAAGCCTTAAGATACCTTTTTAACACCGCAAAATTAATGATTTATTATCGAATGGGTAAAAATCAGTTATATGATTTGATAAGTTAAATTTTTTTGGCTCTGATATTTTAAATTTTAAAATTAGCATATTTAATTCTATAAAAACTCTTTTATTTTATCGGATTTAGGGATTTTTCATTGTAATAAAAATTAGGTCCTATTTATTTGGTTAATTCTTGCATTTTAAGATTTATATGATACTATGGATAAAGACCATTACCTATTGAATTTAAATATCGGTTAAAAAATATATTACCCTCGATTTTTTGACAGTATATTATATATCTTGTAATAATTAACGTTATTATCAATAAATTATTGATGATTTTTGTGAATTAGTAAGCTTAAAAACGATTTATTGCCCTTTTTTTGCGTTTATTTTAATTAAAAATGTTCAAAATTATAATCGAAGAAGAAAAATAAGTGGTTTTTAAATTTTAGCATCTTGATATTTTATATAAATATTTATTTTAGCCATAAATTTTGTAAAATAAGATTGTCTGACTTATCATTACGTATTTTTAAAATTAAAAAACAGCAAGTTTAATTCTGTTTGCGAAAAAAACTTAGTTGTTTTCTTTGAATTTATTATTTAATCCGAGAGCTTTTCCAACATTTTTAAAAAAATATCGAAAGTCAAGATTAAAATTAAAATTTTTTAGCTCTCTTTCTTCTAAATTATATATTAATTTTTTAACCGAAAAATACAAAAATAGTAATTAGTAAAAAAAAATTCAGAAATTTAAAAAGATTCTATAATAAGCTATTTTAAACATTTCTTTTTTTTTAAAAAAAAAATAGATATCTTCAAAAATCTAATTAAAAACTCAAAAAACCCATATATTGTCCATTTGTTTATGCTATCGCGGTTACTGGATTGAGATCCGAAAAAAAAAGCCAATTTTTAATAGAAATTTTCAAAGTGGGGTTTTAAAAAAGCCTAAAAACCACTTTTTATAGGTAATTTTTTGAAGGGTGTTTTTTAAAGAAAAAAAATAAGAATTTAATAACTTATAATACTTTTCCATAAAATTCCTATATTGAGAAATATAATCAGATATTTCAAAATATCTTAATTTATACATTTATTAACACTAGATATATTTATATTCTCTAAATTTTGTAAAAATACTGAGTAAATATAATCGGAAAAACTAAAAAAATAAAATTGAACTACAATTATCTGATTTTTCATATATTGATTAGTAAATTTGTTTGAAAAATCTCTAAAATTAAATCATGATATTCTGGGAGGATATTTTTTTTAGATTGATTTATAATTATGGCTGTAAAACTTGGAATAATATCTGATGAATTGAAATTAACAAAATATTTGAAAAATTATGATACATCAAAAAATTTTTTTTTTCATTTTCAAGAATTGTACAAAAAAATAATATGCGGAGGTTTTATAATAAATTCTAATTAAAATAATTTTAACCTGAAAAAAAAAAGCTTCCGGTTATATATTGTAAAAAACAATACAAAATCAAACTTGAGTAATTCTGAAAGATCTCAAAAAAATTCAATAGAAGATTAAATTTGAAAATTTGCAACAAATATTTAAGAGGCGATTTATAAATCTTGATTAAAAAGTACACGATAGAGGTTTTTATTCGTGATTGAAGCTATAAAAATGCTGAAATCAGTTAAAAAAGGTTAATAAACCGCCCTTATTATCCAATATCCATAATAAAAGAGAATTTTTTAATTGGGGAAAAAAAATGTTATAAATGGATCATTTTTAGCAATAAAAACAGGAGAAAAGATATAAATGGAAATAATAAAAAACTATTTAAAAACTAAAAATATATGAAAATAATAAAGTTATCTATAAATTAAAAATATAGGCATAATAAAAAGCTCAGAAAAACGAAAATATTTATTCAACAAGTTTTTATGGGCTAATTTTCTGAATTTGATGAAAAAACAGAGGTCAAATAACCCAGATATTTACTATTATATATAAAACCCGCTATGGTTATATTTTCCTTTTATATTTAGGAAAAAATTTAGATTATTATTTTTCTAGAAAATAAAGATATTTAAGACCTAAAAAAATAGATTCAGTATCCTCAGTCTGAAAATATGGTTATTTTTACATAATAACCTGTGAAAAAATCAAATAAACTTCATAGAGCTAAATAAAAATCATAAAAAAAAATTTAAAACAAAAGAATATTTCAAAAATTATTTATCAGAAATTATCAAGAATAGCCAAATATAGTCCAATTAGAGCGAAATAACTAAATATATAATATTTAAAGGCCCATGAGCTTAATTCATAAGAAACGAGTATTGATTTAAATTAGCTAGCTTATAACCTAATTTAATTTGAATGGTATACATTTATATCTTTAAAAAAATAATAAGTCAAAAAATAAAAATAAAAATAAACTAGAATTACAATTAATCTTTAAAAAAAAGGATGCTAGTTTATGAGGTTCCGAGCGAAATATTTTTTTAAAAAAAATCTTTAGAATCATTTTTGTGATGCCCGATTAATAAAATAATTGGGATAATAATAATTATTATTATTATTATTAAGATATTGTTCTTCAAATGTGATAAAAATTCATTTATTGTGTTTATTGATGGTATTATAGCACATAATAAGCTTTAGAGGTTTTTTTCTATAATTTAAATTAAAAAATTAACTTCATAAAATTACAATGCATATAAACTTATAGAGAAATTAATTGTTAATAAACGATCATTAAAGTTAGAAAAAAACGTGAAAATCATCTTTGTGTATGATTCAAAATCATAATATACTTTGATTAAAATTTGAAAAAAATATCGACAAAATATATAATAAATTGTAAATCCGGAAATATGAAATTTTCAGCAAAAGAAAATGTTAAAATTTTAATTTTTCATCTTTAATAAAAAATAATTTGAACTCTTTTGATATTACCTTTATTCTAAATTTTATATTATAATTAGAAAAATTATTTCGAATATATATATATAATTCTAGGCTATTTCAATTTAATCGATACGGAGCTCAAAATCATATTTCAATTATATAAGCTAAATGTAGTCATCAACTTTAGAAAAATTCTTTATATAATTGGATCTTAAAACAATTTTAACTTTTAACTAGGAAAATTTTACAAACGTTGAATTTTTTCAAAATTACTCTCTACCCAAAATCTTCTTTGAAATTATTTCAAAAAATGTTTATTTGATGTTGTAAATTTTAAAAAATCTGAAATTTTTAAACTGATTATTATGAAAAATTTCTACTAAAAACACAAAAAAACCCAAAAAACTACTTTATATTTTATGATTGAATTTTATAGCCATAGATCTTTTGGTTAAACAAGCCATTTTTCAATAAAGTGATAATATCAATATATATATTAAGTTTTACTAAAATAGAAATGAAATAATATATTCCTTTAAAAAAGGATCCAATTAGAATTTCATTCAAAAAAAAATCTCAGCTTCAGGAAAAAAAATTTTAATTTTTTTTTCTTATTCATTAACCGTAAAATTATTGACTAAAATAAATTTAATTCACTTTAAAAAATATGAAAAAAAATTACACGCAAAAAAATTAAATACATAAAATCTATACATTATTAACATTCAGCGAAAAAAAAAAAAATTTAACTCTAAAAAAGCCCAGTTATCAGTATTTTTGGATATCTAAAAATATAGAGAAAAAATATTTAAACATTCTAATTATAAACATGGCGAAAAATAAATAATATCTATAAATTTAAAATAATTATTGATCATAAAAATTTTGAGATAATAGATTAATTTTTTATCCATTTTTTTTGAATATATGTCCGGAAGATATTTTTTTATAATTTATTTATATTACTCACATTTTTTGAGAATAGTAAAGTAAAATGTAATGGAAAAAGACTTTAGCTTCACTAACCTTCGTTTTCTAAGAGATATGATAATTAAAATTAGTTTTAAATTATTATTTTTATCTTATTTCATTTAGAACTCTTTTTTTTTTGTTTCAATATATTTTAAACAAATTTGAATTTATAATTGCAGATAAAATGTTATAAGATGTTCATAATCTCTCTGATTTTTTTTATAACTAACCGAAATAGGAAAAATCAGGCAATTTTTTAAATTAACACTACTCCATTAATATAGAAAATTTCAATTTCAAAGCATATTAATATATCTAAAATGATTCATAAATTATCTCTTATTTCACTTGAAATAATCTCGATAATTAAAATTTAAATATGATGACAAATACTTGAGACGAAAAGGCTAAAAAAGATGCCTAGTTTTTTTTAATTAATGATCAACCAAACCACGTTAATATAATGACGAGAAAATAAAAAGTTCTTTTAAATGCAAGTTTCCAATTATTTTGTAATCGAAATGCCAATTTATAAAAAATATAAAATCCCGTGTTACGCCGCAATATTCATGATGCGTTACTCATAGGCTTATAAAATAGGTCTTACCGAGAGTCGAACTCGGGCTACTGGATTCAAAGTCCAATGTCATGACCGTTAGACCATAAGACCGACCGCTCCCACCTAGGCTTGAACTAGGAACCTCCTGATTAACAGTCAGACGCGCTAACCAATTGCGCCATGGAAGCCGTGTTCGATCACAAAATTTAAAAATTATATAAAGTAAAATTTATACGCCCACGTATTATCCGTAATTTTATTTTATCCATTATAACATTGAAAACTCATAAAACATCACAGTAGTTAGAGATTTGAAATAATTATTCATATTTACAATTCTTGTTGTGGCCATTATATTTCACACAGATTTTTTATTTTTTTAAAAAAAACTATATTATTCTCAAATTGAGAGATTATGACACTTCAAAAAAATATCACTATGTCTGAAATTTAAAGGTAAAATATCACTCTGGTTTATTAAATAACTGGGTTTGAAGAAAATTTGAAAAGATATTTTTTTCGTTAGATAAAAAAATCACATTTACCAATTTTCAAATCCATCAATAAAAATCATAACAGTTTAGCCTTGTGTCACACGAAAGATGCCCAAAAAAGGATTTTATAAAACACAGTAAATATACGAGGACATAAAATTACCCCTATAAAAAGAATAATTTAATGTAAATAATTTTTTAAACTAGTGTGTATATATATAGTATTATTATAAGGCAAATTTTTCTTACAAAATTTCGGATCACAATGTTTGTATTTTTTTCCTTTTTTTTTTTTTTGTAAAAAATTTGTATTTATCATAAGATAAATCCTTTTTATCTATTTTATTTAGTAAAATTTTTTTTTCTTATCACATCCTAATAATTAAATGCTTTATAAAGGCTATAAATCAAATTTAAATCGAAAAAATTAAGTTTTATAACTGATGAAAATATATAAAGCTTATTAAGAAGGGCCTATGCTATATAGAATGATTTTTCAGAAAAAATCTAGTTATTTTTAATCTTTTAATTTATTTTGTTATTATTTAAAAAGAATAAAAACTTATTAAATTCATTCATCAGTAATTATTAAATTAATATGTTTATGCATATATGAAGACCACTTCTTTTTTTATAAGACCTCCTCTATTTAACTAAGCTTAACTAAGCATAATTATACAACGGTTTAATAACAAAATTTAATTGGTTTATTTGATGATAGTAGATGTAATTTATACATAAAATTTATCCTATATTGATTAATTTTATAATGAGTAGATTTTTTTTGGTTTAATTAAGAGTAATGTTTATATATGTTATTTATTTCATCAATTAAAAGTTCAGATAATGAAAAAATTGAAAGATCGAGATGAATTTTAATTTTTTCTAACTATTTATATCCAAATTTTTTAAAAGAAACTTTATTTTTTTCTGGATAAAAAAAAAATCTTCATTATAAAAGGCTAAGTTATTTATTAATGAAATTTATTTCACCAAATAAATTTATTATTTAATATAAATAAAAACAGTTTATTGCTTAAATACACATTTTTATTATATGAAACGGGTTTTTAAATTAAAATTTGATTTAATTAGATTGATATTGGGAATTTTTCAGTTTTTTCTCAAAATAACTCAACTAATATTTTTACAATAAAATGAAAAATAATTATATAAAATTTAAATTTATCAAATTACACGGTATAATCGATTAAATTCTTGGAATTTTTAATAATTTTAAGATTAATAATTTATTTTGATTTTTAAAAAGCAATAATATGGAGCTTTTTTGATTATTTAATTTTCTAAATGAAATTCCGAAGTTTTATCAAGAAAACTGAAGGTTTCATTTAATTATAAATAAAATTATTTTATTTTATTTTATTTTATTTTAATATAGAGAGATTGTAAATTTAAAAAAAATTGTTCTTTTTTTATTTAGTAATATTGTTATTATAAGGTGAGAGCTCTGTAGTTCAGGGCAAGCTATAAATATTAAATAAAGGAAAATATAGATTATTTTAAACACATAAACAGTTTCATGAATACAAAATTTAATCACAACTTTGTTCCTCCATTAGGAAAATTTGAAACCAGAATTATTTGATAGGTAGAGATGTTCATCCAGATTAATAATAATTATATATATTTTATATTTGCCAAAATTTTAATCTATTGATTATTTTTCTTTGAATTTAATTTAATTTAATTTTTTTTTAAATTTTATATAATTACTTATGATGATTTCTCAAAAAAGATTAAAATATATTATTAAGATTCTTATTGGGTCATCATTTTTTCTGGAACCTAGTTTTGAAAATAATTCATTTCTCTACCATCATTTAAATATCCTCTATTAAATATTACATAAAATAATAATACAATTTTCACGTATTATTCTATCCAAAGATCACTAAATATTTAGTTTTTTTAATAATTCCTGTTAATTTTTTTAAAAAAATTACATTCAAATCTTTAACGATAAACACTGATTTTTTTTATTATACATCAAATATGTAAAATCCTATTTTAAAAATATTAGATAAAAAAATTGGAAAAATATAAATGCACAGTGATTTTTTGAAATTTCTATTAGATGGATTTTTAATTTATGAAATCGATAATTCATAGCAAAAATATCTCTAGTTAAATTAATCAAACTATTTAAGACTGAAATCACTAATTCAAGATTGAAAATTCTTCTATTGAGTATCAAACTAAAATAGGTATTACAATCGAGAAATATGTATATATATAAGATGAATCTAACTTTGACCCATATTATTCTATTTAGATAGTTGAGTACAAGTGGAATAAATTTGGATGTGTTAGATATTAAATATAGTTAGAACCAAAATTTTGAATTTTTTAAATTCATTTAAGAAATTTTTTTACAAGAGATTGATAAAAAAAATTAATATTGAAAAATGGCCGAGCTGCTTCATATATAGAGAGATGGGACTCATATTTTTTTACATTTTATTTTAAAACTCTTGTTATGTATTTAATGATTCCGATAAACAGATTTTTTTTAGGCATCGAAATATAATTTTTTGATTTATATTTCAATCGGACTAATTCAAAAAAAAAAATTCGTGAGTAAAAAAAAAATATGGCATACAAATAAAAAATCGTGGAAAAAAAACAGTTATTTCATGAAGATATTAAAATAGAGTATTTTAAAAATATTATTGTGTTATTTGTGAATAATTATATATTAGTAGCACTAATATAAAATGTTATATCCCTAAAAAAATCATTCGTTTTGATTTTTTTGTATAAATAAGACTATTTTCCTTTCGAAAAAATACAAAAAAAATCTTATATATTTATGGTCAAAACTTTCGTGTTTTTAATACATAATTTTGATATAATAAAATATTTTTTTATTAATTTATACTAAAAAATCTCCTATATTATCTGGAAAATAGATAAAAACACGTTTAATTAATTCTTAAAAAAATTTCACATATATTTAATGAAAGAAAGATATATCAAAAAAATAAGTGAATTTTTTACGAGATACTGAAAGTAGATTTTGTTAGGATAAATTAGATGCTATTATTTCCTGTAAAAAACAAATAATAAAAATTGGCAATTATTTTCACTCTTAAATTTAGTGGGATTCCTTGATAATCCGAGAAAAAATTATTCTTTCAAAAAATATTTAGTATTATTTCCCCCTATTTTTGCTTAATTTTTGGGTTTTGATAAAATTTTTAATAATTTTAAAGTAATTTTTTAAAAAAAGATTTTCCGAAGGTGAATTATATAAATTTAGATAAAAAATATTACAGCTAGGGATAAATATTAAAGTTGATTTTTAGAAATTTTAATCAAACTTCAAAAAATTATAACATTATAACATATTCTTTTTTAAATTAAATTTCAGGTATTTTTTTTATGAATTTCACCTCAATATAACACATTTACTAAATATATATATAAATTAACCCCTAAAAAAGTAGTTTTAATCTTATCAACCTTTTTTATTATTTTTTTTTAAAATCAGTAAATAATGAAAAATCATTAAGTAAAAGAATAATAAAACCCTTCACCCACAGCTAGATTAAAAATTTTAAAGGGATGGTTTCAAAAAAATCTGAAAAATTAATGAGCTTCTCAGAAAATTTTCATTATTTTTTAAAAAAAATTCTAAATAATAGCTATAATAAGGGATAATTAAACGATTCTTATTTATATAAATAATAATAATACTAATTTTATATTAAATTAAACATATTTTTTTGTATAAGCATGTTATCCTTACCTAGAAAGGTTTATCAATTGAAAAAAATTAAAGGAGTGCGGTATGAATAGCCCATTATTTTTTACTAAACTCGATTTTTTGGTGAAATAAAAACACTGATTAACATCCTTTTAAAGTTAATTTTTTTAAAAAATATAATTTATAAGAAGAATATAATGGAACTAAATCCCAAAGATTAAAATCTCTCATATATATATATATATATATATTTAAAAATTTATGCAATAATTAATTTCAAAAAAATTTTTTTGCAGCTTATTTTGACTCAATCTTGTAACTTCATGATTAATTTGTGGAAGGAGGTTTTTTTTCATTCAAATATAAAATGATGATCTATGTAAAGCTTTAAAATGGATGCGCTTTTTATGAAAAACATTAAAAGGTTTTAAAATTGATAAAAATGCAATTTAAAGTTTTAAATATATTAGTTAGATATTTAATATATTTAAAAAAAAAATTTAACCTTATAATAACACTAAATTCTAAAAAATAAAAGTTTATTCAGTGTTACCGCCCTAACTTTGACATTAAATATTGATTAAATTTCGAAAAAAGTCAAATTTTCTAAAGTTTTTGCGAAATTATCAAAAAAAAATTAGTGAAACTAGATAATAGATAAACATAAACATAAACATAAGCCCTAAGTATTTTAAAAAAATTAATTAATTAATTAGCCGAAGAGCGAAACTATTTTTTTTGCATATATTTAAGTTTATTTAAAAAACACGTAACTTAAAATAGATCTTAATTTCCTAATTTTTTCACAGCTAAAATTTCATTAATTTGTGTGAAATCCGAAAAAACAATGTATTAAAAGCTAGATGTTCGAACCGAATAAGAGTTTCTCCAGTTCAGGTATAACTCCTAAACAAAAAAACCATTTCCAGTTTTACACCTGGAACCATTACTTATTTTAGATATTATAAAAACCCTGGTGCTTTCATAAGGGTCTCAAGAAAAATTATTTTTCTATTTAGCACTTAAAGGATCTACGAAAAAAAATCTAATTATATAATTTCAAAAAAAAAGTAAAAAATACAAAAACACATAAAAACACATAAACTTACTATAAAACACCCGTAACGAAAACCAGAATAATAAATCAGACAAATAAATAAATATTATTATTAAGTTAATTCATTTATTTTTAAAAAAAATCTATGATATATTATTCATTATATAAGAAATCAGATTTCATTTTCTTCATCGCAATTTTATTATACATATTTTATTAGCCTTTTATATTGATTAATTGTTTAAAATTAGAAAAGATATTTAATTTTATTAGTTTATTAAAAATATCAGACAATTTTTATAATTTATTTGATATTTCTGAAAAAATTAATGCGAATGGACATAAAAATTTTTCTGAATCGTCAAAAAATATCCTATATTCATTATAAATATAGTTGAATGGACTGGAGGAATAAAAATGTTTTTATTTTTTAAATTTATCTATTTGATATTTATTTTTTAAAGTCTACATCCGTTTTTTTATCTCTATTCAGTAATCCATAAAAAAAATCTAAAGATTTTTAATTCTTTCTAAGGCTAAACTTAATAATATTATTATAAAAATCAGCCATAATAAAGTTAATTAGAACAAAGCTAAAACTTTTAACTGTTCATTTTAACATCATAAAATTCATTTTTTATTTGAAATTCTAGTTTACCCAAAAATCATATTATTTATCCCAATACGACATTCCTGAATTGGGAAATTAGTAAAAATTTAACTTAAAATTTTCACTTTGAAAGATAATATCCAATATTTTAAAAATAAAACTCATTTTTTATTATTAATTTTATTGGAAAATTTATTTTAATCAAATTGAATAAAAACAATACAATTTTTTTTTAAACGAATGATAAGCCTATGTTCAAAAAATTAAAGGGTATACAATATCAGAACGCATATTAATATGTAATTAATAAAAACACGCACATGTTTCGCTCCAGTGTGGATTTTTTTACATTCCATCCGTTCCAGATCCTTTCAAAAATTTTTTTTTTGCTTTATCTCATTGAATAAAAAAATGAAATCTGTTACGGTACTACTCAATACTAAAAAATAATATTTATTTATTGATTATTTAAATCACAACTTTTTTTAGATATATATTTTTATTATATGCCCACAATTTTTAAGTGAAAAATATTCAAAATTGTGATTTGTAAATTTACTCTATTCAAAATAAATAAATAAAAAATTTCTAAGAAATCTAAGATTCATAACTAGAGTTTTAACACATCCTAAAATAAGCTTGATAAAAAGGTTGATTGTTATTATTATTATTATTATTATTATTATTATTATTATTATTATTATTATTATTTGAATTTCCCCAATTAAAATAAGTTTCCTATCAATTCCACAAACTCTCCGTAAATAATCATCTAATTTATAATTAAGTAATTTATTAATTTATTAATTTATTAATAAATATATTTCTAAGTGATATGAATTTTATTTTTTATTATTATTTGATATTATTTTTTTACCATAAGCTCCAAGAGTTGAATTAAGCTCCTTTATTACTATTTAAAAATGAAAAACGATAAAATAATTCCGAAAAATCGTTAAAACTTCCAAAACTTCCAAAACTTCCAAAAATCTTCAAAATACTATTTTTTTAAACCGAAAAATGTTAAAATTTATTTTTCCAAAAATAATAACACACCCTCTCAGCTAAAATTATCAGATATTCCATATTAAAAAATAAATGCCTATATATAAATCATTTTTTAAAAATTAACTATTCGATTAATATAAAAACATCAATAAATATATTTCAAGTTTATATAAAATTAGCATAGTTAAATCCTCATTTAAATCGGTGATATGTAAAAATTTTCTAGTCACTGCTACTTTAACAGCTATACAAATATCATTTTTACGTTTAAGGGTTTTATAATAAATATAATTACAGAAAATTTTTCATATATAGAAAATAATCCATTTTTTATTGAAATATTTGCTTATTTTTCTGAAAATCTATTATTTTAGCATTCATAACCCTTGAAAAAAAACATAATAAAATATTGGTTCCAGAAAATTACCAAAAAATAAATAAATAAACTAACGATTATTATTTTTAAATAGTTTTTAATGATGAAAAAATGGTATTGAAAAAATATATAACTTTTCGGAAATAATTGCAAAACTAGACAGGTTTTTACTTTGATTCTTTAGTCCTGAAAATAAATTTTTTTTATAAAATTGCGCCAATTTTTTTTTAGGATTGGACTAATCAATAACCTTAAAAAATTTATACTGGTTTTAGCTGGTCATCTTTATAATTATGATATGTAAAATAAGTTTCCCAGCTTTTTGGAATAATTTCAGGTAAAATAGCACTTGAATTCAATACTTATATACAAATAAAATAAAATTGGCAAGATTACAGAATCTAAAAAATTTTCAGTTGACTTTTTTATTATCAAGCACTTTAGCTTGAAATTTCTACGTTACAGGCTAAGAGAATATAAAATAAGAATATAAAAGTATAGTAAACTTTGATTCTGATTCCGAATTCGACTCTAGCTTAGCAGAAATAGGAAGCAATCGGGTAGACTCCAGGACACTCAAAAAAACAAATAATACAGACAGGTTGCTTTTATATTTCCTTCGATACGATTCAAATATTGATTTTAAAAAAAGGTAAGGACAAATAATCATAATAAAATTGAGAATAATTGAACCAAAGCTCAGCGGGAATTTGATGATTAACTAGTATTATATTTCTTAATTTTAAAAAGCTATATCAAGACACAGAGGCGCGGGGATGATTTTATCAAATTTTCAATTTGTCCCGATTCCGAAACCGTTGCGACTGAATGAAAGCTTTGACTGATTTCGGACCAATGTGCATAGATTAAGACCGTATAGCTATACTGGATCTTTTTTTTGAAATTTAAAGAGAACTAAAGGTATTTATTTTAAATAAATCGAAATTTTTAATAAAACTGAACCCAAATAATTTAAAATAGGACTATAAAAAATTTGGTGGTTTATTCAAATTTCTAATCTGGTTGTATAGAGAATTTAAATATATGATAAACTCCAATTTAAAAATTTCTTTAATCCATTTTTAGTCTCTATATAATAAATATTAAATATTAAATATTAAATATTAAATTTACACAAATATCATCCAATAATATCTTACTTTCTGTTTCGCATATTAAATTTTTTCAATACCAATTTTCGACTTTAAAAGTTAGTTTTACGTTTATAAAATATTTTAATTGATTAATTTAATTTAATTATCGCTTAGCAGTCTTTGAAAAATTGTTTTTATTATAGAATTATTATTTTTTTTGCTTTTATAAAACGATCAAATCAGTATCATTAAATAATTTTAAAAATATTTATTTACGGTAAAAACCTAAATATCATCACTGGTTTGGTGAAAGATGAGTAATATAAATTTTTTTCACTTCCTCCTGTTACGCCCACTATTTCTAAAATTATCACACGACACCTTTAAACGATTAATTTTCTCACAAAAACTGAGATATTTTAAATTTTGGTCGATAATGTAGTATTTTTATCGGATGGAGTAGGATTGATTTTCCCAATTCCAATAGGCTGACATATATAGGGGTTTTTTGGCTCCATAGGCTGTTTTTTTTCATGCAAATATTTTGCATATGAACCTTTTGTTCCATTTTTTTAACATAAATTTACCTACAAAAATGCAAGCATGTATTAGGTGTTCAGTCATAAAACATCAAATGCATTTTTTAATAAAGAATGTTTAATTATTGTTTCACATTTACTTCTTTCAACACTAAATATGTGTCAATAGAATTGCTTTATTCTTTTAATTCCTCCTAGTATTGTATTTTTTTGGAGAAATTTCCTCTATTTTTGTGAAATTTTTATACAGTTATCACTAATTTACCTTTACCTTTTTTTTTTAAAATGTCCTATTTTAGAATTTATATTCCTAATAATATCAAAATAAAACATTTTCCACTCTTTTAATATCCAGATGTTAACATATTCCGAGGTTTTGGGTGACAATTTTTCATACTTTAGCGCCTGAGAATAAGAAGAGACCCATTTTTTATACTTAATATCTTTTAGATAGCTATAAATACATCAAGCATATTTTTTATTTCTCCTATCTTGATGTTGAAATAATTTATATTCAGTTCTCTGGTAGTGGACCAAAGTTCTTCTCACAAAATTTTATCAAATATCTCTGCCATATTTCTATTTATGAGAACCAAAAATCTCGAGTGCTTTGCTATCGGTTTTTATTTTCGAACTGGAATTTCAATAGCTTTCAAACAGTAACTTAAAAATTGCAAGTTTTTCATTTTTAAATTTTTTTGAAAAAATTGATCCATGACTCAATTATTTCTAATATATATATATTCCAAAAGATATAATTATTATATCACCTGTACAATAAAATTGAGGGTAGGTTAGCGAAAATAAATACTATTTGGATTTAATATGACATTCATCTATTTATATAATTGATAAAGAATAATTGGCATAGTTTTGCATTGTTTTAGAAATATAGAGCAACTAAAGAATCTATTTTCTTTGATTTTTTTTATCGAAATAAAAGATAGCTTTATTGAAAGCAATTTTTTCCTCTTCATTGATCAGTTAGGAATTTTTCGATATAGTAAGCCCTTTATTATGCCATAGAATAATTAATTTCTGCTCTTAAATCATTTAACGATAATTTTTTTTACATCATTCGGTTTTACTTTTGTTAAATTTTCTAAAATCTTAGATGATATATATTTGGGTTCTTTAACCCTTAATTTAGGCCCAAATCTAGAATAATCTTGCTAAATTTTCTGAATAGGTTAAAATATCCATCCATTCTCAAATAAAAGTTAAAGTTATATTTACAATAAGAATAAATAAATCTTGCAATAATCATTTTCTAGGAGCTATTTACATTTATATATTGGGCGTCGTTCTTTAAAACTATATTTATTATGAATTTATCAGCATTCAGTTTTGTCTAAAAAAAATAAATGTTTTTAATGGTATTTTCACCAGAAAACTTCGAATTATTTGAAGAATTTTCATCAAAAAATCAGTTATCTAATGATCAATCGTTAAAACCAAGGTATAGACATATTTTCAAATTTCAATCAGAATCAATTTCTCTATCACATTAAATCAAGCTATTTTTTATTTTTTAAAAGCTAAAACAAAAAAAAAACCTTAAATTTATTTCCATGAAAAATATAGTTTCCGCGTTTAGTTACAATGCATACGATTTAGTGAGAAAATTTTTTTTATTGTGACTGGAGTTATAAAAAGAAAAAACTAAAAAAAGGTTTATTCTTCTCGCTGTATTATATTTTTATCTAAGCATATTAACCACTCGAATAAACCACCAAGTTTTTTATAGTCCTATTTTAAATTATTTGGGTTCAGTTTTATTAAAAGTTTCGATTTATTTAAAATAAATACCTTTAGTTCTCTGTAAATTTCAAAAAAAAGATCCAGTATAGCTATACGGTCTTAATCTATGCACATTGGTCCGAAATCAGTCAAAGCTTTCATTCAGTCGCAACGGTTTCGGAATCGGGACAAATTGAAAATTTGATAAAATCATCCCCGCGCCTCTGTGTCTTGATATAGCTTTTTAAAATTAAGAAATATAATACTAGTTAATCATCAAATTCCCGCTGAGCTTTGGTTCAATTATTCTCAATTTTATTATGATTATTTGTCCTTACCTTTTTTTAAAATCAATATTTGAATCGTATCGAAGGAAATATAAAAGCAACCTGTCTGTATTATTTGTTTTTTTGAGTGTCCTGGAGTCTACCCGATTGCTTCCTATTTCTGCTAAGCTAGATTCGAATTCGGAATCAGAATCGAAGTTTACTACACTTTTATATTCTTATTTTATATTCTCTTAGCCTGTAACGTAGAAATTTCAAGCTAAAGTGC
>LSSL01000067.1:0-12190 GCA_001953115.1 Smittium mucronatum | reverse complement strand
GGGGGGGGGGGGGTTAGAGCGCTTTTTTTTCTTAATACTATCAGCACAGCAGAATTGATTGGATCACAATTAGAAGTTTTCCCTTCGGAAGAAATTATATCTTCAGTAGCCATTGTTAAAATATCCGCATTTTTAACGATTTTTGTAAGTAAAGTAAGATTTTATTGTAAAATAATAATAATAAAGATTGGTCTGCTTTTTTGTGTATTTTTTTTGTGAGTTTATTATCAAGATGAAATAATATAAAAATAGTATAGAACAATTATAAAATAAAATTTAGAAATAATATTTATAGAAAAATTCAAAGCCTTATTTTTCATAGATCAATAAAAAAATACTCTGTGCGTATATTAGAAGATATAGTTTGACTTCTTAAGATTTAATAGCGTGACTCTCGGGAAAATATTAAATTTTTGTGTTTTTTTCTCAGTAAAATCATTCCATTTTTCCATGAGCCTGTGTCCTTTATATTAATTTTTTTCTTTCGCTATTTTTCTATTTCGCTAATATCCTTTTCAACTAATTATTATGTACTAATCTTTTTTTTTTTTGATGTACTGTATATCCCCTTAAAAAATCCCAAAGCTATCAGATTGTATAAAGTAATTTTTCAGTAATTTTATCTTTGAAATTACTATTTGCTGTTATTTGCATATTTTTTTTAAGGTTTATTTTTTTAAAATTTAATAAAAGGTTGTAAAAACCAATTTAAAACAGTTTTAAAAAGTGAATGTTTTTTAAAATAATTGTTTATTCAACTCCCCTCTGCCACTCTAGAAAAAAAACCTTTGAAGTTTCTAATTTTGATTTTTCTTTGTGATAATATCTTTTAATTCCTCTGTATGATTCTTAGTTGTGTTTCCCCAGTAAAATCGTCGATAAGGATCTCATATAATTATTTTCAGAATTTACTAGACTTGGAGTAAAAGCTTTATTTACTTTCACATATATATCAAATTCAAACATATTTTCATACAGCATTATTAAAATAGTCGAGTTTTTTGTTGATTGCAAAAAATTTAAATTTTTAAATTTTAATTAGATTCTTAATAAAAGCCAATCAAATTTAAAAGGTTGGGCATCGAGTCTACAAGGCCTTTTTGAAAATGTTGCAATGAAAGGGTAAATGGGCGAAGACTATAACTTACGGCAATGATTTTCATTTTTATAAAAAGAAATTTTCGATTTTCTTTTAAACTCTTCATTGTTGCGGTGCCTAAAAATCAAAAGGAAATCTGTCTAGTATGATTTTTTTTACCAGTTAATATTACTAATTGGAGTGTTGAAAATAAATTTAAAAATTAATTATGGGTATTTCCTTTTAGCTCGAAATATAAATTTAATAAAAAAATAACGAATTATGCATTTAAGAAGAGGCTAATATTTTAAAATCATAGGCGATCCCACATTTTCCATCACTTTAGATGCTCATTACTACTAGGAAAATGATCCGGGGAGGGAATCTAAACATAAATAAGAAAATAAGAAAATAAGAAAATTAGAAAATTTAACCAAATCATGTCGAATTTTCCGCACAAAACCCCTACATAAAGACTGATGTTCATTCCCCCCCCCCCTATTATTATAGTACACGGACATGGTGAAATTGTAAAGAAACATTCAATTCAATTAATAAATTATACCATTTCCCATAAAAAAAGAAGCTAGTTAATATTCAGCATATCATTCGATATTATCAGCAATAAATGAGTAGAGCAGTAATAGTACAGGTTCATATGCATATAATTTTATAAAAAAAAAAAGCTTCATTGATCACCAATGAAAAATAAGCACACAACACCGTTTCGTTATGAATTTTATTGTTTATTAATAGGCTTAAAAAAACTTATTTATTCATAATAGCCCGAAAATAATTTTTTAACCTTGTACCAATTTTTTTTTTCAGGGAGATTTAAAACAAACTAGAAGCTTATAAAATGGAGATTAATCAACAATATCTAATGACGCGCAAACTCATATGAAATTTTTTTAGAATATGGGTTATTTTTTTTAAAAAAGCATTGTGTAGATTCTGGGAAATAATAAACAGATAGATCTAACCCCAAACTAAGGAATGTAAGTTGAAATTTATATTTTATTAGCCGCATTCCATCATCTTGTCAATATCGATATTCTTTTTGGGGTTTGATAGTTTTAGCCATCCAATATGATTATATATTGTAGACAGGCGTATATCCAAAGTAGACTAGTAAAAAATTAATCGGGAAGTATCCACACTCAAAGAGGATCTCTAATATTAAAAAAAAAAAATAACGTGGTAAACCAATTTGAAACTCTAATCCTAATAAGTAAATTTAGGTTTGGAAAAATTTAGCACGAAGCTAGTGAAACGCATATATTGGCGTAAGAGAATAAATAAATGGGTTAAAATCATAATTACGCAAAAAAATTTCATATTTGTGACAGATTCTGAGAATTTCGATATTTACTAGAATAAATTTCAGCGGTTATTGAGATTTTTTTTTTAAATAAAATCTGGAAATAAGGGTTTTCTATAAAAATTTTCAATTACGATATAAATAAATTTTTTTTTAGATTATTTTCTCATCCGATTTCATTTATTCCATAGTTCCATTCCAGAAAATAAAATAGTAAAAGCGTGCCCAAACTTGAATTTACATTATTTAATATTTGCAACCTCATTTCGTAATATTTAGGCTGAGTTTACTTATTAGTTAGCCAATACCGAATAAGATAATTAGTCAATCACTGCAATATACCAGTTAAAACATAGATTACTTAATAAATATTTGATCCGTAAAATATAGATAGAAAATAGTTTTTAATAGGCCAAAATGGCACGATTTATAATATTACAAAATAAATCTAATTAAGATGAGCTTTTTCCGTGGGTCGAGTTAAAGGTGCGAAAATTATACAATACGCTAATAATTCAATCAATGGAAATTATGTTGAATGCACTTGACAGTTTCATCGATAACGGTACGATAAAATACAATTTATTGGTGGATATTTTCTTTTCCTTGATTTCGCTTTAACTGTCAACCCATGAATTAAATTTCAGACAACGCTCTCAGGAAGAATCTCGCTTTAGAATTATATTTGATAATTTTTTTGTTCTTAGCTCATACAAAGATTACGGTACAAAAATAGCTTTCATTTTAGTTTCGATGTTATCGTTTGTTTAATAATAATTGTGTACTATTGGATAAATCGAGCAATTAAATCAATTGCGATTGTTAATACACATAAGCAGGGGTTGGAAAAGGACTTGGAGTTGGGATGGTCTAAGATATAATGATACCTGTACCACTTTGGAGATTTTTTTTAAATGTAATTTTTTTTTTTACCAGAAAACCATTGATTAAATTATTACTAAATTTTGATTAGAATATAGTTCCAATATTCCAATAACATATTTGATACCCTTGGCGTATTTTCCACTTTTCCATAATTTGTCAATAGAAAAAATATTGAGTAATTTTTCTTTTAATATACCAATAAGTATATAGTTGATTATTTTCAAAACCAGACCTTTTTTAATATATAAACTATTGGTCGAAAGTTTAAACCAATAGAAACCCAAAAACATATTAGTTCCAATAAATTTCGATATTTTTCCAATAAAAGATTTCTTTTGTAATTCCAATTCCATATTACACAATACATTTATACTTACCTTAGTTCTATATTTCCGAATTAGGAGAGTCATAAAATGATAATAGGAAAATGCTCGCTCTCAAAGAGGATCTCACATACAGCTTAGAGGCCTTTTTTCCAAATTAGGACCATAGTAAAAACCATATGAAATGTCCACTCACAGGGCATTCAGGTTATTAAAAAATAAAGCGGTAATAATCGGCCGAATTTGTCAATAAAAATTTAATATAAAGCAAAGCTGATAGGATTCTATTATTACAGGCCAAATTGGGTACAAATCCTTTAGTTTTTTTTGGATAAACATATTTCTGAATATGAAATTTGTCCAATAAATAATTATGGCTAAATATCTGAAATCGGTTGTTTTGGATATTTATCAATTAATTTGTCTACTAGCTGCAATTTGATCTTTTTGCATATTTTTCAGGCGAATTAATGAAAAGCTGAAAGAACATCAAGCAAATTTAACTGTTAATACATCCAATTATTATTATTTAAATTACAAGATAAAATGTTGGTCAAATGAAAATGATTAAAAAGAGGGCAATTTCATGGGAGATTCTCTTTGAAAGCAGACACTTTCATATTAAATTTTTACTGTTCTCATAGTTTAGAAATATAGAGCCTAGGTGATGTATAAAGTTATTGGTTAATATTTATTAGAATTGTAAAATAAGTTTTCTACTAGCAAAATTTTGAAAATTTATTAGAGCTATTATGTTTTTTTTTATTGGTTTGAAGGTCGTATAATTTATATGTAGCCAATGATTTACATAGTATAAAAATTCTGGTCTTGAGAAGAACCTCCCGTTTTCATTAGTATGAGCAAAAATATCGAATTTTGTCTTCTTTCAAATGAAATGAGTACAAATGATTGATGCTCTCGGGGAATTTTTTTCGTTATTTGGCCCTTGGCAATTCCAGCTACGGGATGTATTCACATTTAACATGAATACCTAAAACCCCAGAGCTCTAATAAATACTTGATTGAGTCTAATAGCTATAATTTTTTTTTAGATAAAGCAATTTGCTTAACCCTTTCCGGGCCCAAATTTGCGCCTTGCCCCTATTTGCGTACATTTTATATTTTAATTGGCTCAAAGATATTAACAGCCCAATGATATACAAATAAAATTAAACTAACAATAAAATTGAGCGAAAAGTGAATGCCATTTTTTGCTTCATTGCACCTGAAAAGGTTAAATAAATGTTGAGTTGATATAATCTAGTTGGTTTAAATCTTGTATTTCACATAATACATTTTCCCATTGAATAATTTATCCTTTTCTGAGGCAAAAATACCTCGAGCTCTTATTCGTAAAAATTATCATTTTCTATTTGTTAGAGAAACGAATTTGTCCAATAATTTTCGTCATTAATTAATTGGGAGCTTGTATTGACCGAAAATCAAATTCCATTTTCTATCTTTGTCCTGAAAGGTTAAACCTATATATTACATATAGCCATTAAAAAAAAAGTGGTGATTTATAAGTATTTACTTGGGTTATTTTGATTATAAACTAATTACTAAAGAAAGCTAAAGATGACTAATAGGGTATATGGAAATGCAATATTGTTTAAATAAAAAAGACTTTCGATATATTACTGTTAATTTCTAGGATTTTCTGGGAAATATTTTAACTTTGATTTTACCCATTAACTCATTCCCACTCATATATTTGTCAAATTTATCAGTTTGGAAAGTGTTTTCAATATTGCAGATTCGTAAGCACACCAGATGTTTTACTAAAAATAAACTGCGTAAAATAAAAAAAAACCAGATGCTTTACTTGTAGTTCCTTATTTCCTTTTTATCAGTTTTTTTTGATTTATAATAGAATCTTTTTAATTCGTTTAGCCCTTTCCGGGTCCAAATCTCTGCATAAAAAAATTGATTTTTCAAAGATAATAAACTTTTCATCCATATCTAATTGGTGTATTATGTAATAAAACCATAATTATTTATAAGGTAAAAAATTATGGGTTGAGATTTTTACTCGGGTAAAATGGCCACTTCTTGAACAGGCAGTGCCTTTTTTTTTTGACTTCGGCTTTAGTATTTGGTTTTAACCCGTAAATATTGGTCAAAAATAGTCGCTTCTTAGCACAATATTAGTTTTCAAAAAGTATCTTTTTTATCAGTAGGTGTCTTTTTTCTCTGGCCAAGGCTATACGACCTTATTATAGCTAATGATATTGGCTAAAAATTGTGCATTTATGGCTCAATATTACTGCGCAAAAATCGCCACTTTTTTTGCAATTTTTTTTTTTGTATCACGGAATTTTTCGTCTTTTTTTGCAAGTGGTTTTTTTCTTTTATCTCTTTAATTGGTTTTTGATGCCATTTAATTTCAAAACTTATTGCATAATTATTAATAATGCTAAGTAACTATTCGTCTGTTTGAATTTTTAATAAAAGAATTTGAACCAATTTTTAGCTCTATGGGTGTTTGTAGCCTCTGTTGTACGTGCCATTTTTTGTATGTTGGCCCTTGAAAGGGTTAATCCTTTCCAGGCCCAAATTTATACTTCGCTCCTATTTGTTTACATAGACAATTACAATTGGAAATTTTTTATTTATCCAATAATATTTAATAGTAATTGAATTAATGTTAATATTGAATGAAAGATGAATGACATTTTTGTACCATCGGCCCTGAAAGGGAAAAAAATGCTAGATGTAGCGAATAATAATAGTTAAATGCCTAGAATTGGAAAATTTACTACAATTTTTAAAACTGTAAACGGATATTAAGATAATAGTGCGCTTAAACAGATTAACCTATAAGGCTTTATGTAATACAGCGCCTGGTCTGCCTAAAAATCTCTTATATGTGGTTTGTAATTATGAAACGGTTGATGAACAAAGTTTACTAATTTTTCTGATTATTACTGGCTCTATTTCTTCGGCCACTGAATATCGAAAAGACATGACAATCAAGCTCAGGGTTTTTAATTCAATGTTTAGTCCAGCTATGATTGCGGGTTAGTTCTTTTGCTACGTTTTACTGGATTTCCCAAGTTTTTTATAATTGTTTCAATCCTGTTTGAGAAATGTGGAGGTGAATGGATTGATGTTCTAGTAACAATTGAATTTGTCAAACCATACTCCAATTTGTCCGAAATTTTGAAAAATAAGCAGGTGTTTTGTTTGTCCACTTAAAATCTAAGATCAGATACTTGAAATTTTATAATGTTTGATTTTCCCAATTCACTGATTCGATTTGACACGAAATTTTGATGGGATAAAGTATTTTGAGAATAGTCCCGGTTGTAGAGAGGACTGCCAAGTGATAGTATATTCTTATGCTTATGATTGTGATCGTGATTGTGAAAGTCAATCAAAGAGAAGGAGGGAATGTAATTTCTCAATCTGAAACTATAAATCGTCTCAGTTTTTCATCATACAAATAACTTAAGACACATTTAACGCTGGTTAAACTTGAAACTGTTTATAAGGAAAGATGAATAATTTATATAAAATTTTAAACGAACAATGACTTGAATGAATTTCAGTTTTCAAATAAGAATCCAGGAAATTTTGGTATGATTGATCAACATTTTAGGCGTGAATATCAACAAGAATATTTCAACAAGGTGTAATTAAATGGAATCAAAATTTTCAGAGATAAGATAGAAAACATTCTTAGTACATCTTGCATATAAGTGATAGATATGCTTGCTTTTGGATGAATGCTTTAGAGATTAAATTTTAGTTGATACTTGACAAGTCGCTTAAAAGACAATGCTGAATGACGCGCTAGGTGTAGTAAGATAACTAATGGGGACAGGGGAATTGGGACGGGTTATAATTGAAAGTATCAAAACGTCGCTTTTTCTACAAGATTGCTAAAACATTCATAGTGGTTGTCCCAATTGACGTATGTATTTTGGGTTGCTTTTCCAGGCGTTCAAACGGTGCTTGATTTATTTCACAAATTTTGAACTGTGGCAGTGACTTTGCATGATCCAGTCGAGAAACATAATGAGTTACTTTCAACTACCCACTATTTCACACACCCATCATTCTCTCAGTGTAGCCGAAACATCAAGGTCTAGACCATTGGCCAAGTTTGTTTTTGAATAAATTTTGGTATGATGTGCAGTTTGGGGGAAAAGATTATCTTTGTCCTGGTGGTTGAAGGAGAATTGCCCAGTAATCGTCTAGTATTTTCACCCAACACCCTATCCAGCTCATCCAATAGCTGGAACATTGAGTTTTGCCTCCCCCACACGCCTCAAATATCGACTTTCCATTGAACAAATTCTAAAGAAATTCAGTTAGCAAGTTTTGTAAATTGCCGATGGTTCAGCATGGCTCTTATTAATTATGAGTCCGATTTAGTACATTCCGGCCTTTAAAATGAACCAACCCTTTCTATTTAGAGGATTTTGGATAAATTTATTGGAAATAGCACATTTGAAGATAATCCAATGATGGATATGTATCCTTTGTCATCTGCAAATATCAATAATTACATAAATAACATTGTTTATACCTTTTAGGGAAAGATCCATCACGTAATATTTATCCTATATTATTTATAATCGATTCCCATTCCATGTCCCTTTACGCAAACCCCCTCTAAAACCACTGTTTTTTATATAATTGTCCTTTTTTTATCGATCCTCTAGTTAAAATATTTTTTAGAAAATTTCATAATCGTCTCCCGAGTAATTTGTATATTCAACTTGCCGCTTTTGTCAATATCTTTGATAAAAAAAACTGCACAACTATTCTATACAATTTACAAGTAAAATACTGCATTTAGACATTTCCATTTCCTTTTAAGTATTATTTTTCCTTTGGAAAGATATCTAAATCCAATCGATAGACCACCATTCGTTTACTGCGATAATTCCTTTAATCTAACTACTTCCTATTTCGATCTGACTAGCTTATTACCCTTTCTATTCGCTTCCTGTTTTTTTGGGAGAGGTAAAACATTTACTCTTAAGCTGATTGCTTTGGGTCCACTGTCAAAAGACGTCTTTTTAATAAATAGCCTCTATTTAAAAATAAATTTCCCCTTTTTGATAAAGTGGGCTATTATTACTTATGTCCTTTTGAAGAATGGAAATTTGTATTCATCGCAAATTTCTTAAATTCAATTGATATACTAAGTCTTTCTTCATCTCTCTATTCCCTTTCCCTCTATACATTCTATTTTTATACCTAATCTTATCCCGCCCTTTATCTTTTTGTTTCTGTGAAATCCCCTTCCTAAATACCGCTGGCTTCTAATTATTTGCAAGAATTTCATAAAAACTACCTCAACTTTCCCTTTCGTCACTAATATTTTTACCTTCAACCTAATGTTTTCTCTGCTATTTTCAAACAAACCAAGCAAAAAGTATCCCTTTGGCTGTTCCCACCACTATTCCCATCAAAATCTAATAGATTATGATTTCAAAGAAAAGGAATCCCAGTTTTTTTCAGAACCCGCTTTCCCCATCCCTCTCGCGCAAAAAGCATGTCTCAATTCCCAAATATCTTCTGAATCCTTAAACGCTCCTAGAAAGCCCCTTCTCCAAGTCTCTCCCCAAAATTCAAAAAGGCTCTCTCCACCTTTACATTCTTCCCATGGCCCCTTACCTTCAGATTTTTTTGCTCTCATCCCCCCCAGCCTTGTTAATCTTTCCCCTGATTCATCTTTTCCTCCAAATAAAATAAAGCTGAGAAAAAAGGAATCTATTCCCTACCATACTGTTCCCAACTTTAATGAGCCATTACATGTCATAAAAGCTAAAAATTACAATGCCCAACAGGTAGCAGCTCACAAGTCTAAAAAAGACTTTTCATCCTTTACTCATAAACTTTTCAAGCTTGGTTTCTTTAAAAAATCCTCGAAGCAAAAAACTTCTGAAAATAACATTCATGATGAAAATGATTTGACTGATTTTGAAAGTGCTCTATTACAACTAGATGTTGTTCCAATCTCTTCTACTTATACGTCTAACTATGAAGATTTATCTTCTGGTTATAACTTTATTCCTCCTAAATCCCTGGATACTCTTGATACCCTTGATGCCTCTTTAAAACTAGATAAGACCAACAATTCTTCTAATAGATCTTCTACTACTCTTGTTGAAGGGATTTCTATAAATAATAACCCTGAAATGACTATAGAGTCTATAAAATCAATATATTACAAGAGCCTTTCTAAACTCTCCACTATAAATAAGCCTTTAGCTCAACGTGTCGCCATCAATACTATTATCAAATCTGCTCAATCTATCTTATCCCAATCTTCTTCTGACATTCCCGATCCTTCCGAAATTGACCTTCTCCTTGCCCAAAAGTTTTATAACTCTTCAAATAACTCTAGTAGACGTAGTTTCAAATCCAAGAAACTAAAATCTAATCCCCAAACACTCCTTGATCTTGCTGAGTTTTATTAACTCTTTATCTCCATCCCTATTTCCTCCTTCTCTATCTTTTTGCATTCGATTAGTGTGTATATTTATTTCATTTCTCTCCGCTATCCGCTCTTCCCTTTATACCTTATCCCACCCAATTAATTTTTCACATCGGTCTCTGCCAATGAGACCTTCTTATCCCCCAATCTTAGGCCGCCCTGACCTACCACCTCCTTCCTCTGATTTCTTATTGTATATAGACTTTTTTCTAAACCTCCATACAAGAATATAGCCTGGTTTATCACACCTTCTTTACTACGCCTTCCCTTTTTGATCAGGGCACCCTTTAGGGTTTATTCCACTTGGAATTGAACACCACCTTGGTATTATATTTGATACTATCAATACTCCCTACTGCGATCATGACGGTCCTCAATTTTTTTAGAGGGAGCCCCGGGTTTATTTTCTACTTTCCCACTTAGCAGGATATGAGTCTTACCACTTTTATGCCATATCTCTGGACAACCAAAATGATTTGGATTTGTCTGCAGTGATATTATTATATATTTGTTTTATACAACCTTTTAAATAAAGAATTTTGTTCAACCTTTTTTCTCAATAAGTCTGACTTTTCTTAGTGTCTAGAATCTTTAGTTGGTTTTAGTCTTATATTTTTATCCTTTCGGCATGAATGACTGGATGAAGTTTTTATGTAGTGTTCGGTTTGCAGTTGAATAACATGGTTCTAATCAAAATGTTAAAACCCCACTTAAGAATAAATATTCGGTTATTAGTATCGAGAGATGATTATGGAAAATAAAAAAATACTTTGAATTAATATTTGTAAAACATTTGTTTCTATCATAGCATTTTTACACACTAATAAATGAAGTAAACAGGCGCTTTTCCTTATTTTATATCATTGACCTTTTAATTGGCCGATTTATATAAAGCTTAAATAAAAACCGAATCCAAAAGCACTTTTTATCTTTTAACGCATTGTTATTACTTCATTTTTTATATAGAATATTGTTTTATGAAAACCTCATTAAACCCCATTCCAAAAATAAAAATTAATATGGAAAAGGCTACCATTTCAGCTAAAATAATCACTTTACCGGGCCACTGGTTACCTATCTACAGGAATAGGATAAAATACACATTCCAAAATATCTACCTAGATATCTCCTCTGGTATTTAAGTGGCTGAATGTGCAATCAGTCAATAATTGAGATTATTCTCAGCGGAAGCAAGTAGATTGAGATTACTGAGCCCTGACTCAGAGTCTACTTGTAAAAAATCTAACAAAAATAGACACCTAATCAAATATTTGGCTGGTTGACTTAGCTTTCCAAAATATGAAAAAGTTTAGACCTTTATCATCACCAAAATATCCGCCAATCAATCCAAAATTTCGACCCATCCACTCATTATTTCTTCACTATCACCAAAATATCTTTTCAGAAGCATTTCACATAACCAAAACATCACCCCCAATCACCAAAAAATGGAAAGAGTAACTATTGCTAATTATAGATACTTTTATTTATTTGATTTCAGGAATATTTCCAATACTGTTTCGAATAAGGAAAGTTTCGGGATTTAAGGTAATTATTTTGCTCTTATGGTAAATTTGAGTTTTTTTTTTTAAAATACAAGCATGCTGTAAATGAATAATAAGAATCATATATAGACGAAAAAAACACCATATACCATCAAAATATAGAAAGAATTTATATAATTTTGTTGTCTAATATATTTATCATTTTTTTCTTTAAAAAAACCAAATAATCAGTACATTTCCTTGCCTGTCTCTATAATTCATATAAGAACGCCTCGGAGAATCGTTTTTATCGACCGGTCTAAATTTTGGCAGCCTTAAATTTTAGTAAAATAAGTGATTGGAGTTTAGTTTAAAACCTTCATTATTTGTTTATTTAGTCCCATTAATTCAATTCGGAAATTATTTTTATGATTAAATCGTAAAAAAAAAAAATCCGAATAAAAACCTTTACCAAAGTTTGCAACTTTCAATAAACATAAGCCCGAGTTCGGGAGAAAAAAATGTAATAATAATAAATATAGAGCTTAATAAATTTGTTTCGTTTTTAGAGGATGAAAAGTTATGTTCTGGTGATGTGAAATGCTGCTGAAAAAATATTTTGGTGATGGTGAAGAAATAATGAGT
>LSSL01000066.1:19231-30793 GCA_001953115.1 Smittium mucronatum | reverse complement strand
GAGATAATTTAGAAGTTGAAAATACTTTTGAAATAGAGACAATTGAAAATGATAAATATTTTTACAAACTCTCCGATGAAGAATTGAAAACTTTAACGAACTTTGATTTTAATTCATTTAACAAAATATTAGCCTTGTTAAATTCCAATCTTTCCAAAATGATAAGTACGAAGTGTAGAAAAACAAACCTTTCGCTTAAGAATTCGTTGTTGGTATTTTTACCCTATTTAATAATATAATCAAAATTTTCTTCTTTGAACCTGTCATATGGAATTAATTCAGGCTCAGCACAAAAATTGATAATGAGGGTATTAAATGCGATCAAAAAAAGATGAAGAGAGAGTTTTTAGTCGAAATAAATAAGCCCGAACAGTCTCTTCAGAACCTTTCTTTCGCTTACTATCCAGATGCTGCATTAGTGATTGGTGCATCTATTCAAGAGTGCTCAAGATTTACCACAGATTTCCAAGATTCTAAAATATTATTTTCGGGAAAGAATAAGAAATATTGTGTAAAAAGATAGTTCGCTCACATTCCAGATGGGAGAGTGATAATGGTGAGCAAAATAAAATTTGGCTCGATCCATGATTTCAATATATTTTTAGGAAGGTTAGATATATGCAAAAAATTTCTTTTGAAGACTCCAGAGGAACTTAGCTTCAATAAACCCTAATATTGGTCTATTAAGCAGATTTAGGCTATATCGGAATGAATAGGTATTTACCTAGTATACTACTAGTAAAAGGAACAAACTTGAAAAAATTGTATTACAATAACAATGTAAAATTATCGAATGTGAGAGTTATTTGTGAAGACTATTACGATAGGCTAAAGCAGCTTTGGGAAGCTGCAAGATTGAAAATTCGAACTACAATTGATATCCATGAGAAAATTCATAACATCTGTATATGCCTTAAAAATTTAAATATTTCTTTGCATCCATCAAGAAGAATCGCCAAAAATGAGAATGATAATTTATTCTCCTTAAAAGAAACTAATTCTTTGTTCTTTTATCAACTAGTTCATCATAAATCAAATTTTATTCAAAAAAATCACATTTTGTGTTTTATTTTTATTCAAATATGGTTTATTAAGGTTTAATAAAATATCTTATCTTATCAAATAAAATTTCCCATGTATCAAATAGCATTTAGTCATAGCAAGTTTTGATATTAACATTTTATACAGTAGTTTATTAGATTTTATTTCAATAAAAATTAGTTTCAAATAATAATTAGAATATCAGAGGTAGAAATTTACCTTTTTTCATAATCGTGAAATGAATTCAATTTAAATCATCGCAAAAGTCTAACTATAAAAGGGTATGATGTTTGAAATATGAAAACTTATGCCAATTGTATCGGCAGATAAATGGGTTAATGCTATTCATATTGATTGTTAGGATCGTCTATTTAATAAATCAATATGTTGTAGGTGATCCATATTATTCTACACAAAAGAAATAAATAAATAAATAAAAAGCAATATCTTTGCTGATACACACAGTACATTTCTTTTATTTAGCTTTGTATTAGAAAAACTATTAGTATATATCTAGATTATTTTATTAATAGGCTTTTAAGTTACTATTTTTGATCGTTTAAATAGCTTATTTAAAATCATATCTTGTAAATATTGTTAAAGGCTTTTCAAGATTATTTTTGTTTTTTATATTATTGGTGAATTTTCTGTAACAGAAGAGAAGGTTTTCTTTAAAATTATTGAAAAATATTTTGTGCCATCGGGTTAATTGAAGATAATTATTATAAAAAAACAACTCCATCTAAGCTATAAGATAACTTTAAATAAGCAAAGGAATGTGTCTTAATTTTTCGCTTATTTAGTTAGTGTAAAAATAAAAAAAATACTCATAAATCTCCCAATAAATTTTTTTTATTTATTTTTCCCAATTTGTTGTGAAATATAAAAATTGTTCAGCTATTAGTATTTTTATTTCAAATCCCATTAATCTCTCAATAAATATTTTTTTGAGTAAAAATGCGGATATATATGAATGTCTTTTTATTTCAATTAAGCCTGCATTTTGATAAATTTTGATGTTTTTTTGTATATCACGTTTAATTTGAAAAATATTTGTTTATTTATTACCATAAGCACATATCATTTTACAAATTAATTTTTACATGTTTCAGCCTAATCGATAAAATTAAACAAATTTCATATGTAACTCTTTTATTGGGTATAATATTACAATATTGAAATATTCTAACTTATTGTGCTGGTAGCCTATTTTCGCGTAAAAAAACATCCATTTTGATAAAAATGCGTTTTTTTGATAATCTTAGTTATATCCAATCACATCTTATTATTTAAAAAAACTCTTTTTTTTCGGGAAATTTATTTTAAAGTTAATAAAAAGCTATAAAAATTAATTTAAAAAAATTTCACCCAACTCCCCTCTGCCGCTCTAGCAGCTCTATACCTCGAGGGAATTGGTTCAAAGGATTTAAAAGAACTCAAATTTATCAATATAACGCGTTTTTCTCAAAAAAAGGGATGAATTTCAGTAACACAATATTTGATTATTTTATCCAATGATTACTGATTTTCTCATTGTAATTGGTAATCATAATCCTAAATTAATATATTTCTTTTATTTGATAAAAAACACTTGGGTGTAATTAAAACCACTTATTGCACTGGGCGCCTAATATGGATTTTAAAATTTGATCCAAAAATTGTTTGCTTTTTCCGGAAATTTTATGTCAATTAACCTGAGACATTAATTGGATAATTTGATTGTTTTTCTTATTACTGATTTATTGTAAAGACTATAACATAGCTAATTTAAACTAAAACTCTACAATATCTACGACTACAACTAAATAAAAAGTCTAAAATATCTCAATCCAGATAATCCTCTGATTGTATACCAACCGAGTACCTACTAGGAATTGCATCAAGAAAAGACATGTCATTGAAATAAATTCACTTATTGCACTGGTTGTCTATTGAGCAAAAAAATAAGCCTTTTTTTGTTCAATCAGCCATAAAGGGTTAATGAGTATTGGATTAAATTTTATTTTTCATTTTATGGCCAATAATAAAACTTTTTTGTCTTTTCCCTGTGTGATATATAAATCTATTGGCTGTATCCTAAAATTAATCATTGAATTGATAATTTTTGAACAGATCGGAGAATTGAACTTATTCTTAATTAAATATTCAAGCTTATAATGATAAACGTTCTTTTAGAAACCATACTCTAAATTACTATAGATATATCCTTTACAATCTGGATCAGTTTAGGCATAATGTTATCGAGTCTTATTTCAAGTAGTTGTCGTGGTGTGAAAGCTGTTGACAAGGATTTATTCAAGGTGAGCATTCAAGTCAAAGCTTTGGTTGTTCCTGTCAAATTCATTGGGAAGATCCAGAAAGAATATAGAAGGTAATCTTTCTTCGTATTTTCATTGTCCTTTCAAATTTTTTTTTTGTTATACAGTAAAGTTAGGATATATAATTTATAAAGCTCGTGTATTTTTGGACTACAAACTATTTTAATTCTATCGTAATTAAATTAATTATATAGCGATCTTTTTAATGCTCCAAGATGCAAAAATGTTGTTGAAATTCCTAGGGACAAGGATCACAAGTTGATTTTGATTAAAAGCGATCCTATAGAATTAGGTATTTTTTTTTTCGCTAAGATCTTACTAAATAATATTTTTATTTCAAATTTGCAATATCATCTAATAACATTCACCAATTTCTAATAAAAGATAAAAACATCGATGAAACTTCTTTGTTGAAGGAAGCAAAAATCATGGGCTGGCCCTCGACAACCCATTCATTAGAATTAGATTACGATTATTGGACCGCTGGTAGTGCCTATTTTAATTTCTTTTACCTTTAAGGCTCATAAAAAATGTCTATAATACTAAATTTTCGATTTTTAATTGATTTATATTAAAGAGGATATTCTAAAGGCAGTGTTGCCAAACCCCGATGAAGCTCCCACTTCATATGAACAGGTTGGTCATATAGGTGAGAACAGGAAGCCTATGAGGAAGAAAAAATTTCTCTTCATAATTTCTATTATTTATCTTTTTGCTTTGAAATTTCCTCTTTAAATATTTTATCGATATATTAGCCCACATGAATTTAAGAGATGAATACTTGCCTTATAAATCCCTTATCGGCCAAACAGTATTAGATGTAATTATAATTTAAAATTGATTATATGCCGAACTATTTTCTGCTAAATTATACTATTTAATGTCAGATAATTCTTATAATACTATTTCTACTATGTAGAAATCGCCTACTATTAAAACCGTTGTGAATAAACTTGATTCAATAGACAGTACCTACCGAAATTTTAAAATGGAGGTTTTGGCCGGAGAAAACAACCTGGTGGCCACTGTTCGCGAATCCAATTGCATATTCAAGTTTGATTTTTCCAAAGTCTATTGGAATTCCAGACTTCAAAACGAACATGATCGTATAGTTAACACTTTTAAGAAAGGTCAGTTTATTTGCGATGTGATGGCTGGAGTTGGTCCGTTTTCAATACCAGCTGCGAAGAATAAGCAATGCATTGTATACGCAAACGATTTGAATCCTATGTCCTATTCTGCTCTAGTAGAAAACATTAAACTAAACAAAGTTGGAAAGCTTGTGATTCCATTCAACATCGATGGTCGTCGATTTGTTAAATCCAGCTTCCGTAACTTGGTTTTAAAAGCTCCTAATCCTCGATCTGACTCCAAATATCAATTATTTGATCACGTAGTAATGAATTTGCCAGCAACGGCATTGGAGTTCTTAGATTCATTTGTTGGAGTTTTTCACAAGTCTTCTCTATTTTCTGTACCCAGTGAACAATCATCAGATTCAGAGTCAAATAAATTACATCATAACTTAAAAACAATTCCATCTACTACCAATCAGTCTACTTTTCTATCAGAGGAAAATTACCAAGATTTTATTGATTTCCTCAAAACTTCTAATATGCCTTTAATTCACGTGCATTGTTTTTCAAAGTCCGAAGACGCCACCTCCGACATAATCAATCGAGCTGCCCATTCACTTTGTTTAACTGATCCCACTGAAATACTAGATCTCAAAGAATCCTCCTCTGTGACTTGGGTTAGGAAAGTCGCTCCAAATAAGGATATGTACTGTTTGACCTTCAGACTTTTGAAGTCAGTGGCTCTAATGGATCCTCTCAATACCCAGTTAAGTCAGCACCTTAATATAATTATTTTATAATCAGTAAAATGAGCTTCTTCTTTTCTAAAAAAGTAGAAATGCTAATACTATTCGTTATAATTTATCTAACTTATTATTTTTTGTGAAAAGATAGACCAGAAAAGAATTTTTCTTTAGCAAAGCCTATTAATCCGGAGGAGAGTTTACCAGAGGATGAACCCATAAAAAAATCTAGTAAAATATCACCGAATTAAAAGCCCTTCATTTCATTGTATATTATAGCACTAAACTATAATATCCCCACCTATTTAAAATTAAAAATTGTTCTCATTAGAGATATTTTAGCAAAATATTCTCACCTATTTTCCCACTAACTCTATGAAGAATTTTGATTTACAATTAGTAAGTATAATTCGAATGCGAGTATAAAATAATAACCTGTCTATTTAATAATGCTATATTATATCAATTGGAGTTTTAAAAAAATGTTATAATGGATAAAGTTAAGTTACTGGAGAAAATGCAAATTATGGGAGAATGGAAATAATGTAATTATATGAGCAGTCTCTTTTGAGCGATTTTTGTTTGGGCAAGAGTTGATATCCTTTGCAACCGCTTTTGGATTAGTTTTAGAGTGTTATTAACTGAGGCAAGTCGCTTACGAGTGCTATCAAGTTGAGAGCTAACTTGTTCTACTTTAAGCATGTGTTGACTGTTACCACCAAAAGGATGCTCCTTAATATACTGGCGGCTTGAGCCCACATCTCTGGTAATATCTGGGTCACTTCTATCATAATCAATGTTTGGGCCAAATGCACTTATGTTGCTACCAATAGTGGATTTTCGGTTATTTTTTAATCCAATCAGCTGTTGAGAGGCGCTAAATTTTTCCCCTGTGCGGTAGTTGTTGCTTGTAGGCGTAGATGTCATGGCAGATATGTTACTAGTGGTACTAGAAGGCTTTCGAGGGAGGTAGGGATCACTAACAGAATGTTCATTATACGATACATGGTTGTATTCAGCTCTGGAGCTCTGGTAGGCGGATGGGTACAAGTGACGAGTATTCTTACTAGTATTGCTATTTTGCTTTGATCCAAATATGAGATTTAGTGGAGATTTAAGATCACCAATGGATTTTATACTAACAATATCAGAGTCGGGAACTGGAGTCTGTGGAAGAAATTCATCAGTAGATGTAATATTACGCGGATATTCAACATTGGCATAGTGGCTTGCGGTTTGGTTAAAAAAAGGTGTAGGTAAAAGTTGCGGAGAATTGTTTACAGAATCTTTAGTGTGTTCATACATATTTTCCATACTAACATTACTAGATGAAGCTTCAGGGTACCCAGATAATACGAAATTGGAAAGATTGGGTCTACTGAAATCCCGAATAGCATCAGCGCTCACGGAACTAGTCTTAGTTTCCGAATCAAGTCTTTCTTTAATATTAGAGGAACTTGGAACATTGGAAAGCTCGGCTTGACTCCCAATACTACCAGAAATACTCATATTTGCAGTACTAGTCATTAGATTGTTGGAATAATTAAAAATATTTAGAGAATCCGGTCTAGTAACTTCATCAGGGCTAATCCATTCGCAGTATAAATTTAGTTGCTCGTTAACTTGATCAAGAGATGTTTCAAGCTCAGATTGACTTAATTGAACACGTTCCAGGCGATCATTAATTATTAGAATAGCAGGCTCAATAATATCCATGATTGAAAATGCAAGCTTGTCTTCATCAAAATTAGAAGTTTTGGGAGTAGTGTCATTGAAATTTCTTTCTGAGCTTAGGCTTGTATTTTTTTGATCCATGCCTTCATTTTCATTTAGAACGTTGGAGTAATCAAACTTCGTATTCATGTATTCGGGAACTTCGTTGGGATTGATATTGTATACTGAAAGATTTTTTGAATTGATTTCAGACGAGTTAAGAGTAACATTTTCACCTGAAATCTTAACATGTTTTATTTCAGGTTTTTTACTTTCCTTAATATTTCCGGAAAGATTACCGCCCTCAGGAATTTTTTCAACGCCTTTGCTGTGCGATTTTAATGAGTCTTCATATGGGGAAAAATCATCTAGAATTTTGGATTGATTATAATCCTGATCCTTGATATGTGGCTTTCCGTTCATAAATTTACAATAAAAAAGAAGCTTCAGTTAAATAAAATACAAACAAAAAAAACTAAATGTATTATAAACAAAAAAAATAATTGTGTTTAATGTGTAATGTACAGTATTTAATATGCCAAGGACAAATTTTATAATATAGCACACTAAATATTAAGAGACAGAAATACTAAAACTGTTCTGTTCTGTTCTATTGTATCCTTATAGGCTGGTTGTGTTTATTTTATCCCTTTTCATTGGATTTATTTGAAATATTATCCAATAGTATTAATATTTATTAACAGACCAATTAAAATAGAATTATATTCTACAAGTGAAAACCCTTTTCGGATACAGGTTCTTGCCTCATCCCTATTATAGATCAACTATATCAATTGGTCAAACCTTTTGCTCTGTTCAATAGTGTACAAGAATCATTAATCTAATAATAACATTGAGCATTGTCAGTGGTAGCTTTGGTATGCATGCCAAATGCCTACCATCTGTCCATTAAACTCGATATTCGATCTCTAAATTGATATCCCTATGCAAAAATTAATGAATAAATAACAAAACAAAAATAGCCGCTTTGAGGCTAAACCAACAAAAAATAAAAAATAAAAGTGAAATACATTAAGAATGTCGAAAAGTATAAAGAACATCAACTTACGATTTATTTTGAATCGAACTCGACAATATCCTGCAAATACTTATAAATAAATCTATAAACTTGTACCTTATAAAAATAATTTTATAAAACATAAACAAAAACACCCAAAAAACATAAAAATTAAAAGCAAGAAAAAAAAAGAAGATAAAAAAAAATACTTCATTTCTTTATCATTATTCCTTATTATTTTATAACTCACTTAAATAAAACGCCCAATTAAGCAAGCACATTTATAGCATAAAATAAAATTATTTTTGTTCCATTGACCCTGAAGGGGTTAAAATTGCATCACCCTTTCGCAGCCAGGGATTTCTATGATCCCTTTGGAATCAAATGCATATTTTCTTTAAAATAGATTAAATATTAATTTTCGAAAATTCAGGAAAATATAGATATAATAATGAAATATACTCAAATTTGGGAGGAAATAGATATATTCCATTTTTTTCACTCATTTTATGCCGCAAAAGTCTGAAAAATTCCTCAAATTATCATTTTAAATTTTTAGAATTAATAGAACTTTTTAGAACAAAGATTTATTTATATTATACGAGAGGAGGAGAAATATTAAGCAATATCATCTTATTAGATAAAACTAAACCTAAAATTACAAACCAACAAAAATGAGTGACTAAAATTAGC
Organism: Smittium mucronatum; assembly: GCA_001953115.1. Taxonomy (NCBI): domain Eukaryota; kingdom Fungi; phylum Kickxellomycota; class Harpellomycetes; order Harpellales; family Legeriomycetaceae; genus Smittium; species Smittium mucronatum. The sequence continues at coordinate 22,191 of LSSL01000066.1, read as the reverse complement.
TAATAATTTATATATATGTGGCGTGTAAAGTACACTATTGTGTTATCCTTATCATCTTTGGGCAAAGGTAAAATGGTACGGGTAGTTGGGACTTAATATGTCTAATTCACTTGTGTAATATGAATAAATCTTCGCTTTAAATAGCTGAATAATTCTAACATTATAGCTCTGGGAGGAGACATATTAAGCTACTCCAAATTTAATATCAACTTAGTCAAGTTATTCTGAGAGCTTCTTGTAATTCGATATTATATATCTAAGATGGAATATTTCGACCAGAAAGCGTGCGTAACTATATCATCTGAAGAGAATCCAGAGTTAGAGACCAGTGTAGAATCTATAGCTCTACCCTTATGTATGTTTTTGTCTGAGTCTCGGTGTATTAGGCCAGACATCGATCGGATATGTCGAGAAATGTTTTCTGCTGATATAGTTTTTGAACTATCTGTAATAAATCTCAATAACATATTAACAATACATTTTCTATTATTAGCATGGGGGGTTTTGCAAATACTGGAAGCTACCTTTTCCTTATAAACTGGATATGATAACACAGGGCATAAAATAGGGTCTATTTGTGGGCTTATCTGGCAGGAATTTTAAATTGGACGTCCAAAAAAATTTTCTTTTTGTGCCGCTATAACTAGATGAAGTATCCCTGTTACAATCTTGCTGGTTCCTTTGTCTATTATTTGAATATCGCTAGCTCTAATAAATCTTGTTATTGATAAAATCCAGCATAGATTATCGGGAAGACTATTGATGTAGGACTTGATTAAATTTCAACCTTTTTTGAAAAGATCCTTAATCGGAGTGATATCTATAGTACGCCTAACAAAGGATCTGATTTAATCATTAAACAATTTCCTTGTAAACTCAAAAAACATTGGATTATTTGACATCTCGTTGGAATTTTCCTCTAACTGTACTAGAAAGATTTTTATGCTTTTATGAAACTTACTTTCAGTTTTTCTACTGTTTATATTTCCATCAGATAGTTGATTATATGTGGGACCGAAATCTTAATGTTTATTTCTTTTGAGATTGAACAGTCTAGAAACCGCTTCTGGACAAAGCTGTAACTGTAGCAACGTCTGACACGTCTTTCTTTGGAAAGGATACAATCAACGGCATAAGTTACGAAACCTTGAGTTTCGAGGAAACGCCACTGATTCTCCAAGCTATCAGGCGCCAGCGCTTGTTTTCCTTTAGCGAAAACTTTCCGGTTTTTGGATCTAGTATGATCGCATTTGCCTTAAGAATTTTTGATTGAGAAATTGACAGAGCCATAAGATACGAAAACCATATATATGATTTTCTCAGTGGTGCCACCAGAATAACTTTTATCCGTTCTTTGCGGACTTTCTGAACTACTTTTGAGATCAGGTTACATGGTGTGTAGCTATAAGAGCCGATAATCCTGAAATTTTGTAAATCATTTCTTTCTGGCCCAAAAACTTCGTTTTTTGGAACCAGCTAAAGTAGACCTCTATCTTCTTGTTCAATTTGGATGACGAAAGTTTCTCATCGTGTTGGACGTACACTAGGTTCAGTGTGTACAATTTCTCCTATGATATAGAACAGCCTGTATGTTTGTTCAGTCTTCTCGACGAATCTGCTGGATTGAGCACCTAAGGAATATATGTGACCTGGGGCCCTGTGTTTTTTTTCCAAGTTATGTTCTCGTATTTGATCCTCTGTCGCAAATAGCTCGGGGTAAGTAGTTCCTCCAAACCTCTTTACACAAGTTAATGTAGTCTTGTTGTATGAGTATAATAACAATGAGTGACCTAACACAGTCTTGATCCTGAGGGCATAAAGTAATACGAGAAGCTCTTTGGAATTGATATGAAATTTCCCCTCGGCTCGATTCCATAACCCCTATTTCGTATTGGGTTGAGCCGCTATCGCCTATGCAGTGTCGCTGTGATCCATAAATTATTTCATTTATGGCGTTTCGAGAAAAAAATGAGAGACCGTTCCATGACGAAATTTTGTTCTTCAAGAATAATAGGTTCTGTATAACTGGTTTTGTAAGAATTACTGCCGATTTCTGTAAACTAAATGTCGATAGTGCCTGGTTCTTTGGTTCCAGTAGTCTGCGAAGCATAAGATCTCCAGGAAGTAGGGCAATCAATATTGACCGAGATTTCCTGATAAAACTCGCCAGAATATCATAGTCTTTTTTCAAGTGTTCAGTAGTTTATTGGCCTCTATTCAGAGATACCTGATATTGATAGACAGTATATTAATAGTCATTTATCTAGTATTTATAAAAATCCCATGGTGGGTGATTACCTTAGACGGGGATTTAGACTATTTTTAATCGATTATCTTAAACTAAATATCAGAGAGCTATGAGTATATCAAGCGTGTAGTTGCATCATGTGTCTTTTTTTTTTTCCACAAATTATCTGGAGATTATCTAGGTATTCCAAGATGGGCATAACTTTAGACCTGGACCATACCAAAGCAGAACGAAGAATCTTTGTGAAGACCGATGTATGCATTGATAGTCCGAAATTCAGGACGCGAAACTGGAAGCAGCTGCCTTTCAAATTAAAGCATAATAATTTATGCACTGCTTGTATATTAGGATACGCATGAATGCATCCTGAAGGTTTGAAGAAGTCTGGCAATCTTTTCAAATAATCATGTGACAGATGGTTTACAGAATTTAAATTTTGAAATTCTGCTTATCTAAATGCATATTGAGTTTGTGGAGTTCTAGGGCTGGTCTCAGATCTCCAGTGTTTTTTTTTATAGTGAAAATCTGGCTTTAAAAACTGAATATCTCGACTTTATTTCCTCTATTGCTCTTTTGTTTAAGAGGGGGGCTACTTTATCCGTCAGAACCTTTTTGACTTCCTGAATCAGCTTCTATTTGTTTCGATGGATGTGAGGTGTCAGTGGAGGGTCCGTAGGGTCCTTCGTAACCGGGATGGTGGGAGGGGGGGGGG
>LSSL01000066.1:0-18674 GCA_001953115.1 Smittium mucronatum | reverse complement strand
GGGGGGGGGGGGGGGGGGGGGGTTCCAGAGCCTCAGCTCGCGTCGAAAGAATCATAATAAAAAACGAAAAATCTGCCTGTGGCGGAATTTTATCCGTCTTCTTTGGCGAATTTTTTGCGAAAATTAGCCGAATTTTCGTTTTTCATAATGATGGTTTCGACTTCAGAGATTCTGGGTTCTTGAAAATTATTCTGAAACCATCGGCTGTCTGTAAGTTTTGACCACGTCAAATTGAAAATAGATTTTCGTCAACATACTAAGGAACTGCTTTGGGTATTTAATGAGACTCATCCTGAGTCAGAAAATTCTTATGTGAAACTTTGACTGGCGGTTGGATGACATGTTGATTGAGTCAGCGGTGGTTGCAGCTGTGATTTTCGGCACGTAAAAGTGTTGCCGATGTATTATTATTTTGAAATCTTACTCTATTGGTGCTTTCGAAAGAGCTTTAAATTTTTTCCTCTTTGAGAGGGCTTCTTTGCTATGAGTGCGTCCTACGACACTTGATACATTAGCGGATTGGACTCAAATTCTACTAGCTAAGTGGGATTTTCGGAGAGTTCTAGAGCCTTATGGAGATTTTATAGTCTGGCTTGGGTTACTGCAGCTGCTAAATTGGCTAGAAAGGCTCTCATTTTTCTTGAAAACGTTATTTCTGGATCCATGGAGGTATCTATAAAGGGGCTTTCTTGAATTCGGCGATGGAAGAAATAGCCTTTTTTTTTTTGCTTGAGAAAAAGCTGTCAGGATCCCTTAAAGAGCACTATAGGTCTATTTTACCACGCTTAATGTAGTATCATTTAAATAATGCGGGTTTTAGCCGATTGAAATAGTCTTAGATTAACAATGTATTATGATATTGAGCTCTTCTTCCGTTAGAATTGACTGCAAGAAGTTTTCTTACATTAACAGAAGTGCTGTAGTGAATTCCAAATAAACAGTGATGAAGGATACAGGGATTTTGATATCGAAGTACAGTACCTCTGGTTCCAGCCCAAGTTTCTTTTATCTTAAGAGTTGTTGAACAATTTTTTTCAAAATTTTGAACTGTTCCTGTCTCACAGGATTTCGGCTAGCAGCAACATGTTCCATCATCTTAGTTGAAGGTCTAATATTAATTTTTTGAAAATCTTAATGCAGGTAGAGTGTCTTTGCTAAAGAAAAGATGATAAGGATAACACAATAGTGTACTTTACACGATATATATATTTTTTCTCTTAAATATTTAAGTACAACTAATAGAATTTTAATCGTATTCAATTTTATTGAATGAAATTTATTTTTTAAAAAAGATGCCAAAAAGTGATTTTGGGCTCATTATTTGAATTTATCGATTTTTAAAATGATAAATAACTTGTAAGAATAAACCATATATTTTCTATTTTCAATGATTCAAAATTACTTCTACCTATTTTTATATTTTTGAACAAAAACAACTATTTTATGTATTAATTTGATCCAAACTACTTAAATATACAAAAAAAGGGTATTTGAAGTTAATTTTTTTTTCAATTAAATAATATGTGGAAATCTGAGAGTTATTTTAAATATATTCAGCTAGTCATTTTGTATAAATAATAAAGATTAAAGAATATTCCTGCTTTCAAACTTTCTTGCATAAAAAGTGCACACATTAAGTCATATATAAAAAGTTTACAGTGCTTTTAAATGCCATTAAATTTTATGTTTTTTTATTTGATCTCACGTTTCTTATTTTATGATATCCAAATCCACTTGAATATAGAATTACTGCCCTCAGATCACGTGATTTACTTATAATAAGACAGAAAATTCAACTTTTTCAACAAGGGATTTCTCCAAACTTAATAAATTTTATCCGTTTTTCAGAATCACCAAACTTTTATTTTTTTTGGACAAAGAAATTCTATATAGCTTAAATATTTTTATTTTATATTTTTTCAAAGCACACTAATTTAAATGAATTTTATTACAATTTTTATTTTTAAATCAAAAAAAAAAAAAAGTAAAATTTAAAAACCAATTAACATCAATGTTCTTAATAGGATTTATTATAATTATAATTTTTGGTTTTTTCAAAATTTCTATTTTTAGACTTATTAATTGATAATACCATTAGAAAAAAATTATTAAAAAAATTCGAAATGGCGGGGAAAAAATAACGTTTCAAATGGGGGTTCAATACACGTAAGAAATTACATGCTATCGATTGCAAAAAAAAAAAAGTGAAAATGAAAAAAAAATCAAATTAGTCGAACTATTAAAAGGTATAATTTTGGTATGAATCGACCAGAAAATAATATTTATAGAATAATGGCAGAATTTTAGTCTTGAAAATTTTTTTTTTGAACATAAAAAAAAGTTTTTATTTAAAAAGCGAACCTCCTATGCTTTTAAGATATATAGCCCATTCAGGAAAGTCATATTAAATATTTTTAAAATGTAAAAAAGAAGCATATCTTACTATATGGAAAATTAATAATTAATTCAATATATAAATATTTTAAGGTTATAATTAATTGTTGGGGTTTTTATTTAATAAAATGTAATCGTAAACAAAAAAGTTATTAAAATTTAGGAAAATATTATCTATAATTATAACAAGGCCGTAAAATTTTACAAGAATTTAAATTTAATGGATTTTAAATTATTTTTCTGAAATAAATTTCGAGTATAAATAAATATTTATCGACATATATTATCAATAAAAAATATGCTAAAAAAATAAAAAAATGAAAATTCGTGTAAAAAATATTAATATGAGAAAAACAGATAATTTCCTCTGCCAATCTATAAGCTGTTTAAATAGAGGCTCGCATTATCTACCACCGATGGTATTCACAATAAATTGATTCATTTAGGTCTGGATAATCATATTTTTTGAGCGCGAAAAATTCCTTATGAACGAGCTTACTAACAATAAAACAATGTTATTGGAAATATTTATGCTTTTGCATAAGGATCTATACTTAATGGAGTTAATAATACATGCCATACCCGACCGGGGTGGACCTTATGACTTGGTATCCTATTAAATCTGATCGCTCAAAAAAAACCCACAAAATAAAATTTAGCTACATTTTAATATTTTTAATTTTTAATATTTTTTTTTTTGCAGGTATGTTAGAATATTAAATTAGTAATAAATCATAACAATAATTAATGGATTTCAGTAAAATTTCAGTGACAAGATTGATTAGGCTTATATCAATACTAATAATCAATGAGACAAATTATTATGAGCAGGGTATAAAGATTCATGTAAATGATAAAAAAAAAGGTATGTTTTTTTTAATAGAATTTCGTTTTGAAAAAACTTTTATGATGCTCCAAAAGCATTTGTTAATAAATGTAAAACTAAAAAAATCCAAACAAATACTGCCAATCGGCTCCTTTGTTTCATTAGCTGATCCATACTTATAAGAATTTTTTTTCAAAAGTTTTAAATAATATTTATGCACAGATATACATCATAGATTTGCTTATTTCTGGTGAAATATCCAGGTCAGCTATATTAACTTGGAGACGACATAAAGTTTGCCCAGACCTCTCATTCAATGCTTTTTATCAACTTTCACTAACCGGGATTCGTTGAAAATAAAAAATTAATTTTTTTTTTTGGTCAGATATTGTCGGTGTAAGTACATAATGGTCAATTGTTACTTCTATACGTATTATATTTCGTGCAAATTAGTGAGATTTTTTTTTTATATCTCGAAATTTTATTAGCCCAAATTAGCGAGAAATTTTCGAAAGATCTATTGGCATCCAGTTTACTACATGAATTTTTTTTTTTTAAATTTATCATCTGTAGTTTTCATATTTGACAGTAATTGTGCCGTTTGAAAGGCCACTTTTTTTTTTGTATCACGGAATTTTATTGTAAGATAATTTCATTAAAAGCTATACTAAAAAAGTTTGAAAGGCCACAAGAAAATTTATTCCAGTAAAAAAATAAACAGTCAAAAGTGTACTAACCAATAAGTGAATGTTGGTTCATCGATAAACATATTCAGTAAAGTAAGAAAAAAATTCCGGAAGATTAAAAAAAGAAATGGAATAATTTTTAATGAGTATCAAAAAGGTATTTCCAATATATATATATTCTAAAAACATTAGAAAAGTTTAATTGTTTATTTCTTGAACGTTTTGAACAGAAATTAGAGGGAATCTACAACTATTTCTTGGATTTTTTTCCTGAGGTCAGCTGTTCTTTTCTCTTTTTTACAGATTTTTTTATTTTAGTCTTCCTCTTTTCACGTTTTTCAGATTTTACGGCAAGTTTATGCTCCTTTTTAGCATCCTTGTCCATGAATCTTTTTCCTCTAAGCTCAACCGTCCTTTCCTCCCAATCGCTACCATCCTCGCTTCCACTAGCAGAATCGTTTTCACTAGATGTTTCCTGACTCTGATCATTGTCCAGTTGTTTGGAGGGATTCGAATCATCTGATATTTGGGTTGAACTACACAGGTCGGCTACATCTTTATTTAAGCCAGAATTCGTGGAAATATCCGAGCTTTTTATTGAACTGGTTTCGTGAAGATCATCAAATGAAACTTTTTTAGGCTGAGAATTCTTAAATGCTTCTGAGATTGTTGATTTATCTACAGGATCATCTGAAGGACCTTTATTATTTTCAATTATAGGTATATTCTCTTGAGAGAAAACAGGGGTAGACTCCACAATTTGAGGTTCAAGAGAGGGAATGGGATGGGTTTCTTCTAATTTTGGAGCACTAAGTTCTTGTTTATTTTCAACACTCAATCCAGCCATGTTCATATAAAGCATATCTTGAGTATCACCTTTATTAAGTTTATCAACATCACGTTCATACTCTAATACTTCAAACAGGTTTCTGGGTATGAAGGACTGCTTGAACACCAAATCATCCTGAATTTGTTGATTCAGTTCAGATTCAGTCATTCCATCGAGAGTTTTACCGATACTAATCAATTCGTCCTCAAATTCAGGTGCTGTATTTCCAATTTTGGGGTTAGTAATAAAGTCAAAAAGTTGTCTTAAACCCAAAGTCCTTACACCATTCTTACTAAAATAGTCATTAATATTTGAGCAATCGTTTCTCAAAAAATCAAGGGCGTATGGATGGTCATGTTCAACAGATTGAGAAACATCAATTATGTAGAGTTTTTTGTTGTTGTATAAAATATTATATTCACTTAAATCAGCATGTACGAGTTTGCATACCTGATACATTATACGCATATCTCCAATGATTTGAAAGTATAAATCGGGATACCTTGATTTTTTAATTTGTGCATCCTTGAGTCGTGGGTAGGCCCAACCATCTTTATCACCGAGTAGATTCATAACAAGAACATGTTGACGTAAAACAAGAGGCTCAGGGCAAAGAATACCGGCCTGGTGGATACGTTTTAAGTTTCGCATTTCTTTTTCAGCCCACAGTTTGACCATCTTTCTGGGATTATGACGAGAGTAACCATTTCTAAACCTGTATTCGCCAGTAAAGTATTTATCTCTATCTTTGAAGATCAAGATTGATGTTTTGTAAACCTTGATTGCCCGATGCTGGCCATCTTCAGTTACAGCATGGTAAACGTTCGCTTCCTTCCCCATGTTTATACTTCCATTTATTTCATAGACCACACCTTGATTAAGTAACTTAAACAAAATCATTCTAGTTCGGGGATCCAGGACTTGTTCAGTAGTGGCTCTGTTGGCCCTATCTCTTAACTGACCTCTATAAATCACAAAAATAATAAATGAAAATTTAGATTTCCAGTTGAAAGGATTATATCGAAAATAAGAGAAGAAAAAATTTAAAAAAAAATAAAACTTCAATATTTCGATAAAGATCTTACTTATTTTCACCAAAAGATTTTTTGCTGCTGACTTTGGAACTTGTAGTGGAAGAGTTTGTAATGTTTTGATAGTTTTCTAAAATTAGGGGGTAAGCGGACAAAATTCAAAGATGTAAAATAAATAGGAAACTAATCTTGGTATATTAATCATGAAAAATCGAAAAGATGGTAAAATGAAAATTAAAAGATACCTAGATGTATCCTATTAGAATATTTAGCAATTAACTGTGATCTAGCATCAATGTTTTTCACTGCGCTTGTTCCAGGACCATTATCAAGATCTTTTTCAATATTTTTAGTATCGTTTGTAACAGGCTTAGGAGCTAAAACGGTCTTATTTTTAGAAACGGCGTTAGCTTCGGCAGCATTATTTTGGTTATGAATGAATTCACGCATTCTGTTATATTTTTTAGTGAAATCTAACAAAAAATAATTATGAAAAAGAAATTTTATTAGAAAGTGAAATCAAAATTAATATTATTGTTAAAGCTAAATATAATTTGATGCGTAAATTAAAAAATATAACTAGGCAAATGAAAAAGTCTCATACCCCCTCGAGTTTCGGCCCAATCACCTTCGTAACTAACTAATTCATCGCTATCGAGATCTGGATCAGAGCTAAGATAATCATCAAAATCAACTTCATGCCTGCCTTCTGAATCGATATCGCGAGCAGAAACTACCCGTATACCAGATAGAAGAGACTGTTCCATGCTGTGTTATATGAATAAGTTGAGTTTTGAATTGAATGTGGTATTTAAAGTATTGGGAGAAATGTCGAATTGCTTAAAATTGTATAGTATCTGTAAAAACTGCTTTTCAAGATAAATCAATTGATTCTAAAGCTCATAAAAGCGAAAAATGAGTGAAAATTTCTCAATAAAAATAGGATATACACCAATCATTAATTAGGAAACATTTTCTTTAATATTTGGTATTTAGCTATTGGTTAATGAGTACATTAAAGGGCATGAATTCGATAAATTTCTGATACGAAAAAAAATTGTCTAAATAGTTGAAGAAAAAAATGCATTCTTGTTGGTTAATCAAAATCAGCTGGCAAAATTTTTTAAAAGTTTTTTTTTTTCTTTAGAAAATAATAATTATTAACCAATGGAATATATTTTTAGCGTGACTTTCCCCTGTTAGATCCGATCACTGGACAAGTTTTTTTTTTCTCATGAGGGCTTAAAGAGAAACCACTTTGGCACATATTTTATCAGCAAGGAAATCAAAGTCGAAATCGATAATTTTTTTTTGTATCACGGAATTTTATTATATTGAATCGATAGCTAATCACTATTTGACTCCAAAATTGGGCTCATTGTTTTTCCTGATATTTAATAAATATTTGGCAAGTCAAATCTAGCCCTTTTGATTCTGCCAGATGGAGAAAATAGACAGCTTGCAACTCCTATATACCTTTGCAAATGCTTAGAGTGTTTACTGGTTGAAACGAAAGAGTATTTGCTTTCTTGTTAGCCCTGAATTCATGGCGAAGGTGCTTACAGTTTCTATTCGAAATGTTTTGCTGTGAATTTGGGCATTCCTTTGGAAAATAAAAGGGCCGACCTGCCTTGTAGTCATTTGGATGACAAATTAATTTTCGAAAAAAGCATTATTAATGTAAAAATTAAGCCAATTAAAAAATGCAATTTTGGGCTAGGAGGGACAATTCAATCGGAATAGAATTTCATTAGAGAAGAGGGTGTTTGTATTTTGATCTAGATGATACTGTTTGTCCATTTTGTATATTAAAGTCATTTTCCCGATACACTCCATTCTTTAGTTTCGCCTCACCGATCTGTTAAACTTTAGCAGATTTCCTTTTGTGGGAGTTTGATTTTAATTTTATTGAATATATCGTTTATTTATAAAGCCATTCTGTCTCTATTTTAAGCTTATTTTTTTCGCAAATAAAAATCTAAAAACTTAAGCTCTAAAAATTCCATCAATTAGATTATTAAGATTCTGAACGAATTTCCGCAGGTTTTTTCTTAGGCATAATTAGAGCGATAAAAATGAACTTTGAGTATCTAGTGATAACCGGAAAACAGCCCAAAGCTGTAGAGTTAGATCTTATCGAGCCTGAATCCCAAAACATATTCGAAATCTTGTCAAAGACCCATCCTTCAGACTTATTGAAAAGTGAATATGCAAAAACTCTTTTTGGCTTCCATGAGGATCAGGTATCTCAGGAATTGCCAATGCTCGGCGATGGTAGCGATCCTAACTTCATGGAATTCAAAACCAAATACTCTCGTTTTATTCTTTCAAGAATAGCTCTAACTTTTGAAAGATATGGTCAGGAGCAGGGCTGGAGAATCATTACAGCTTTGGGAATCGCCTGTTTAAATTTATTTCTTCAAATTAATTACACCGGCCCCAACATCGATTTTGATTCTGCCTCTCTCCTCCCCAAACCTTGGTCAGCTTTATTTTCTTTAAGCAACAAAGAAAACTCTACAGAATTTTTAGATAAATCTGATGTAAATTCTTCTATTCATCAAGATTCGAATACTCAAAATATTCCTTCTAAAATTTTTGAACGTTCTTCAAACCCTCGTGTTAAATTCGATGATTTCATTCTCTCCAATTTACAGGTCTCTGGTGAACAGGCATATACTCTAGTTTCCAACCCATTACTTCTTTACCTTGCTCTATTTATGCTCACTAGAACCGTCCGTGAATTTAGAGTACCACACTCCCAGAGTTTACCAAGTGATCTTGATTTTTGGCTTTCTTTGCCTGTTGACGATGATTTATTCAAGTCTAGAGACAGTGCATCTTTTTCTGCAAGGTGGTGGGAACTACGTGCTCTTAGAATCTCTCAAGAGATTCTTGATAATCCTTCTGGCGACCTCCTTACAGCCTTAGAACACGGATTCTCTCAATTATCTACTTTTATATCTGATAATCTTCCTAATTCTCTAGAATCCCTTGGGATATCTGCCTCTGATGCTAAACAATTGACAATACGCTTTTCCTTAGAGTATGGGATGATGTTTCAATATTATCACAAAAACACAGAAGCAAAAGAATGGTTGGAAAAATCTCAGTCCGAAAGTGGTCTAGTTTGGAAACTTACTGGTGCTAAAGGAAAGCGTACCAAGTTTCAAGAGAATAACATTGCCCAATTATTAGTGCTAGCTAAAAGTTCCCCTGATAATATAGATGATTTATTTGATGACAAAACATCTCAAGTTAGTTCAGATATTAAACCTACTCCGAAAAATCTTAATTTGGATGATGACACCCTTCTTGAAAAAACAGAGTACTTAAAAATCGATGATTCTGAAGCCGATACTGATGATTTCGGCATTGACCCACTTAACCAAGAAAATCTGAGAATGATTGACCAATGTATTCTGCTCGGATTCTGTCTTGAAGTTAAAAATGAAAATCCAAGCCATGGTCTAACTACTGAACAGATGGTTCCCTTTGTGACTCGTGTAATCGAAAATCCAAACAATTGGTCAATTTACACCGCGTCACTTCTCATCAGATCTCGTCTAGAGGCTGACAAGTCTAGGACTGTCCAGAGATCTGCTCTCCAACTTCAAGCACTCGTTGATCAAGCGGATCAGCCTTTAGAAAATGAAGCCGATTCCAGCGAGAGGTTGACTTATTTTTTCCAACTGGCATTACCCTCAATATGGGACCTCAAGAAGGAATTAGCTAATAGATTAATGTCTATCGGTGCAATTCGCTCAGCTCTTGACATTTTCGAATCTTTAATGATGTGGGACGAAACTGTTTCTTGCTACCAAATCCTTGAGCAATCTCATATTGCTGAAAAGCTAGTTCGCCAGAGGCTTGAATCTCATCCGAATGATCCGAAAGTGTTATGTATTCTTGGAGATCTTAAGCAAAGTCCCCAATATTGGAAAAGATCCTGGGAAGCATCTAATCGCAGATACACCAGAGCTATGCGTGCACTTGGTGGATACTATTTTAAAAATAGCAAAATGGATGAATGTATTGAAGCATACCAAATGGCTCTTAGGCTCAATCCCCTGTTTGAAGGGTCTTGGTATAACATGGGATGCGCTGCTCTACACATAGAAAACTGGACTATTGCAATAGAAGCATTCCAAAGAGTTGTCCAATTGGACAATGAAAACGCCGAGGCTTGGAACAATCTAGCCAGTGTTTACCTTAGATTAGGCGACAAAAAGTTGGAAGCTTGGAATTGTTTAAAAGAAGCTATCAAATTCAAATTTGATAATTGGCAGATATGGTCGAATTTCCTTGTAACTTCTGTATCTATCGGGAGGTTTGCTTCTGCCATACAAGCAATGGGAAGGATAATTGAACTGCGCGTTGCCAAAGATGGCTCGAAATGTGTTGATGTCGAAATCTTGAATATCATCATCCAATCAGTCACCAGAGGCCAGGAAACCCCTGCTAAGGTCTCTGAATTCCGTTCTGTACAGCGTAGTGGAAGACTTAACGTTCTTGTTGAAAATTTGTTAGTCAACGTAATAGCTGAAAAGATTACCGATAGCCCAGAGATTTGGCGAGCAACGGCGGACTTTTGGTTCTGGAAAAAGGATTACGTTTCTTGTCTCGATTGCTACGAAAAAGCTTATAGATGCGCATCTTTACCTCCCCAAGTTTGCTATGAAGTTGAAATGTTTAAAACAGCGATGCATTATTTGACTGAGCTGGTTGATATGTACGAATCGTTGGGACCTATGCCAGTTCCAATTGCCACACCATCTAGTCATATTTCCTCTCCTACTGGGTCTAACGAAGCCTCTCTAACAAAGCCTGCCTGCCCAAACTATAAACTAAAATCTAAAATGGCTGTTCAAGGGTTGATCAATAAAGCTCGAGATCATTTTGAAAATACACCAGAGTTTGAAAGCCTAGAATCGCTATTTCAGCGAGTTTTGGAAATGAATTAGATTTTTTACTTAATGAGTTTCATATAATTCATATTTTATTGTTCGATTTATTCGATGCTTTTTTAAATTAGACTAAATAATAGCTTGAAAACTTTATTGATGAAAAACAGTTATGATTTTATAGCTGGAAAATTAATAATATTTTTTCCTTAGAATGTAATATATTAAAAATAATAGGACATTATAAGATTCAAAGATTGTATATTGCACCCTTTATAATACGTAATAAGCAAATAATTTCTTTGTTTACATCTTCATCTTTACATTCATTGTCTTCAGTCTCAAATTCCTCAATGAAATGATATCTATCCATTTTTTTAGCCTTTTTTGGCATTTCGGAGTATAAGCTTCTTTTTATTTTGGGCCTTATTTTAGTTACTGCATCTGAATTTTTTCTATTTTTACGCAAAGCTTGTTTATTATTTCTAGAAATAGATTTGGATTTCGAATTGAATGCTTTATCACTCCTATCTTTAGTCACGTCTTTACCATATTTTTTATTTGCCTTTGTATGATCATTTCTTTTTTCATTTATATTCTTTTTGGCCATTTCCCCGTTATTCTTTGCATCGTTTCCATTGTTGTTTTTAAGATTATGTTCACATCTTTTGGAAGTTTTCTTATTTTTTTTAGGGTTGGGGATCGATCTCTTGTTTTTTGGTGTTTTTGTTTTCTTATTGATGATTGAGTCAGGAAAAGAATCTTTATGGGAATTGATCCTTGATTTCGAGGACCTCGACCCTTTCTTTGATTTATTTTCTAGATTTCTACTTTGCGCTTTCCTTTGAGATCTCGAAGTTGTTTTCCCATTTTGGTCTTTAGAAATAGATTTAGTCAAATCTTTGCGGTTTTGATTTGTTTTATACCGGTAATCGACCATCTTCTCATCATCGCTAGCAATTAAATCATGATGTTTCGTATTAGAGCGTTTATCTTTGCCACCAGAATTTGCCGAAGCCTTTGGCTTGGATAAAATTTTATCCAACTTGATCATTGAAATTCCTTGTTTCGACGGCTTAGAAATTTGTCTCTTTTGAACGCAGCCGGGCGTCCCATCAGGACTGTAGTACAGATAGTCAACTGTTCGATCCAGTTTGGCAGCTTCAAGAAACGCGGATACACTTGCTAATAACAATATGAATTTGATCATTTTGTCCATAACTTGATGTTTAACCGAATATATTAATCTTGAAATAATGAAAATGCTTTCTTTTAAATATATAGTCGCCAGCAGGCTCTTTTTCCTGTGAGCAAAAAAATCTACACGTTTGAAGTCGTTATTTGGAGTTTATGAATATGTATGGGTCTTTTGGGTTAAAAAAAGTTCTTGAATCCATTTAAATACCAATTTTAAAACCACAAATAGCAGCCAATTCAAATATAAAAAAAATAAGGAAAAAGTATCATTATTAGGAATATTATGAGTCTCAAATTTTTCTTAAAATAAAAAATATAGACCATTTAATGCAAACAAGCAATATGAGTACGAGTACAATTAATTTGAAAAATTTGGTCACATTTTTTTAGTGCAAATATAGGCAAAATAATGAAACGATGTCCCTAAATGTAATAAAAATAAATTAAAAAATTTTGGAATTAAAGACTTTTTTTAAGGATTTATTATGACTTACCAAGAGTTAAAACTTTCAAATTAAACGATTCTCTTTCGAGGAACCTCTTTCTAAAATGGGGTTGGCCTATTTATTCATTTATTTTGTCAAAATATCGAAATTAAATGAAA
Organism: Smittium mucronatum; assembly: GCA_001953115.1. Taxonomy (NCBI): domain Eukaryota; kingdom Fungi; phylum Kickxellomycota; class Harpellomycetes; order Harpellales; family Legeriomycetaceae; genus Smittium; species Smittium mucronatum. The sequence goes on along the minus strand of LSSL01000066.1, from coordinate 6,203 downwards.
CATTATATTGCGAATGTTTATCCGAAATAGAAAACGATATAAATTCAATATAAATTCAATATATGGATTTTAAATTATTTACCAAATGTGATATAGATAAATGTGCCACCCGGCTTTAAAGTTCTGAAACAAATAAAATACATATTGTATTAGCAAAAAAAATTAATTGATAAAAATGAAAAATGAAATGAAACCTTTCAACCTCATCGATTTCACGAGTCACAATGGATATCAGCTGTGGACTAGGATCCCAAACATCCCCCTTTTCACACATTAATGCATCCATAGTGCCTTTTTTTTTTTGTAGAAAAAAGTATATAAATAAATTTGATTAAAAAATAAACCAAAAAAAATCTTTACCTTTATCGATAATTGCGTCAAATTCATTTTCTTTATATGAAAGATCAAGAACGTCCATAACCTCCCCTGCAGATAAAATAAGTTAGTTATAGAGAAACTTTGATTTATAAATAGAAACGAACAGATATTGAAATTCTGAAAAAATTATTTTACATTTCATTGTCGTGTTTGAGCACCTTTCCTTCATTTGTTCAATAACAACTTCTGAGAAATCAATGTTTACAATATCGATATACCCATCATTGTACATATCTTCAGATAAAGCTATTTTTCAAAAGGTAAAAATTATAAAATTCTCCCTCAACAGACCTTAAATTGTTACATTGAATCCAATGAGAGTTAAAAAGGAATAAAAAGATAATAGAAAACTAACATGAATTTCCACATCCAAGCATTAATATTCTCGACTTTCTATCTATATTTTGGTTTAAAATTTCCTTGATCTCCGAATAAGTTTTAAACCAGTCGAAAATGACCTCCTGGCTCCCTCTATGAGAAAATAAAAAATATATAGTTTCAAATCTTGGTTTTGGTAGTTAAATTCAACCCACTTTTTGTATCTTTCATCCCAATACTGTTTCGTTGAGTATTCAGAATTTTCTTTTGGAAGTATAGTCAAATCGTTATCTCTCATTTCCGTATATTTTCACTAAAAGAGAAGCCCATAAATAACTGATTCTAAAAAATACATCAAATTATTAAAATTCTGCTAAATTTGATCGTTTTGGTACTATTGGCTCTTTCAAAATATTTCCAATTGCATTCGCTGCTCTAATAAGGCAATATGTTTTTCATTCAATTTAAATGGCTTTTTTAACATTTTTTTTTAAATCTAGGATTCATTCTACTGTTTTTTGCAGAGATCAAATAAAAAAATCAAATTAAAACACATCATTTATTTGAAAAAAAATATTAATCAGCAATTGTTTTTATAGTAAGTATTAAAGCTTTTGTTTGTACCCATTGGATCCCTTCAATACGGGGCTAATATAGGAATCATAAAATTTTTCTCTAATGTAATCTCCAGTCCCTGCTTTGTTTATTGGGTTATCAAGCGCTCTTTTCAAATAGTCTTCATAAACGTATCCATCGAATCTCCCTAAACTTGAATTAAGCTTTTCTTCTGGAACACCTAATGCATCTACGAGGGGAACTACCTGGTCTCTAATACTTTTGATTTTTTCAAGATACTCAGTTTCAAGCCCGATAATTTGACTGCGGCTGAGAGAAGAGTGTTCATTAAAGTATCTGTAAAGGTCTGCAGTATTTTTAGTCAAAAACGAGAGTGCTGTAATGGAGAAAAGAGAACTTAGTATTCCAGCTAGTGGTGAGTCAGGCGGGAGATTTGATAAGTGTCGACTGAAATATAAACAGACTATGTATTCAGAGTGAGCTGTTGCCACATATTGGGAGGCTATTGATGCGTCATCCCAGTTCATACCCTGAAATTGAACGTTTTTATACAATTCATCAACCATTGAAACGAATTTATACCCAAGGACATCTAACAATATATCCTTACTATTTGCAATAATTGATGGGTCTGTTCTGCTCCATGAATATAGGCGTATTGAGCTATCACAAAATCTGTATACAGCATTTGTGGTATCGTTAGGATCTGGATTTTGAAGTGATTTTTTAGCACCGGATATTGATTTTACCAAATAATTAGATATTTGTTTCGCCAAAACGTAGTTATCTCCTTCCCAAATGATGTTTGGATATATTTCATTGAAAAAATCATTCAAACCAGAGAACATACTGAAACCATGGCCACCGCAAACGTGTCTACAAGTATCAATCCCATAAACAGCTTGTTCGGAGGACCATCTTTTGAGACCACAGCTTACTACATGCATTTCTTTAAGCATACTAAAATCTCCAGTGTTTATCAGTTGGACGGTTTTTTCGTATTGTGCAAAGAATTGGTGTGACATCCCAATCATCGCATACGTTTTTGCAAGAATAGGAATTACACGATATTGAACTATAGGATAATCCAATACAGGGGACTCAATTGGAGAGCCAAATTGTGTTCGGATCGAGGTGTATCGAACTGCTATAGTTACCGCCTTAGATAACTGGGTCCCCAATCTACTTGCGATGTTGGCACGGTTTTTGACCATAGTACTGTAAGTTATCCTGGGGTCGACGTTTTTAGGTCTGGATACTTTACCATTTTTGTCAATATTGATATATTTTTGTAAAAGGTTGAATCTAGGAACTCTTACTTTATTCAACGACAAGAATCCATTATCAACCATATTGTAACCCATTTTAGGACCATTATCGCCAACAGTTATACCAATCACTGGTTCATGATCGTCCATGTTTCGAACTGGAACTATTACAGGAAAAACACCAAGCCTTTTATCATTAATTATCAACTGACTCATAACGATTGCGTGGGTTGCATTAATTCCAAGAGTTCCAATCCACCATTTTGTGGAGGTCAGGGTTGGAGAATTCAGTTCTAATTCGTCAGTTTCCTTGATGAATGTTGCGGTTGTTTCTATTCCACTTACATTTGAACCGTGTCCAAGCTCTGTCTGAGCAATACACCCCAATATTCTATAATCAAGAGCTGGTTTCAAAAAGGCCTCGATCTGATCATCATTACATTGTTGTCTCAGGATTGGTATGAACAAAGATCTCTGAAGCTCAAACTATTTTGTAAAAAATTAACCCGTATTTATAGGAATTAGAAAAAAAAATCATTTTTTTTACTTACTGGAGTAGATATCCCAATAATCTCGAGAATTGACTCAATATCATTTTCGTCAATAGTCCCATCTCTATAATGCCAGGAATGATAAAAATACGCATCATTGATTCAATAAAAATGGAGCTTATTAATTAAAGCACAAACCTTTTCAATTCGACTATCCTTTTCTCTATTGCTAGACCCTTTTCAATCATAGATACCCTGTCAAGATAGTATATATCTCTCGTATTAAAAATTTCCTCCTCCGACCTTATTATACCAAGCATCTTTTTGCGAGATTCGACAGCACTTTTACCGTTAATGAACTCATCCATTTCGCACGTGCAAAACAATGATTTAGACCTCTCATTCTTCAAGATTTCACTGCCATGCATAATATTAAAGTACAAGTTTTTTTCTTATTAAAAATAAAACAAATGAAAAAAATGTGATGTGATGTATTATATATAATAACGAAAAATATATGGGTGCATATAGTTACAGCTCCCTGTAAATTCAGTGATTTTTAAATTCGGGTTTTCAAAAAAAGCATACATTTAACCGTTTTGAAACTTATATTACAAATATTAATATACATATTTACTGCCCCCCACCCCCTTTAATCCTTTAATTAATTGGGTTTTATTTTGTTACACATCTATTCCCTAACTACTACACTCTACTCACATCACCCCCCCTTTTTTTAAAAAAAATGGTTGTAAATAAATTGATATCCGAAAAAACTTGACTCGGGTTCTTTTGATTTGCTGCTATTTGGTGCATTATACCGCCATTCATCTGTATTAATTTATTGGCCTAAATATTTATAGGGTTTAACTTTACTATTTCTTTTCTTGCTAGCCAAACTGTTATTTTTAAATAATTTCGAGCATAAAAAAATGAGCTTTTAACTAAATGTAGAGAATATATGGAGTCAATTACAACATTTGTTTTATTCAATAAGTCTAATGGAAAAAAAAAGATTTTAACCCTCTAAATTCAAAGGCAGAGCAGAGCAGAACTATAGATGCCCTCTGAGTCATAAAAGGTTGTGTAATACAAATCTCAAACAATAAGAAAAAAAAATACTGGGAAGAGATGCTTCTAACCCAAAAAATTTCTTTAAAAATGAAATTATTGGAATAGAAAAACGGTTTGATGTAATTCTATTTTAACCAAAGCAATGATGTAGCTAAGAGAATGATTTTCCGGGGTTTAGGAGGTTGAGCTAAAGTTTTCTTTCTATGATAATTAAAATCTCCAATTTTCACAGATTAATATTCAGTTTGTTCACAGAAGGCTTAATATATTTAGCAGTCGATTTGCTAGAATTTTTTTTGAAATTTTGGTAAATATCAGGCAAATCGTTCAAATTTAAATAAATTCTTGTAAAATTTGGATAAATTTGTCATAAATCAGTCAAACCATGTTATTTCATAATAGAAATCAACCAGTTTGAAAAAAATTGTAAAAAAAGAAAATTTATAAATTACTAACTAATAAAAATTCACCCAACTGAATAATACCCCGCCTTAAAGGGATACATTTTTCAACGATTTTTATGAGTCTTTTCTCTGATTTTGTGGTATGTATTATAATTGATTTCAAATACCTAAAAAAAACAATTTCTTTAGTTTAAAACATATTTTATTATTATTTATGTTCTAACTTCTAAAAAATAAAAATAAAATACTAAAATCATTTCAATATTGAAAAAAGAGAGGGTGATTAGTTTTAAACCAATTTGAAGATGTAAAATGTTCGGATTATTAAATTTACTTGCGATTTTTTAGGATGTGATATCAAAAAACCGGAATAAATATAAATCGACGGTATATTCTTGTTCAACTATTACCAATTTCAAGTTCCAGTTGTTTAATGGCATTAATAATTATTTAATTTTATTCTGTAAAAAAATGGACTATTTGAAGAGGTAATATTGTGATTATTTTGTAAGATTAGAAAAGAAAGCTGAAAAAAGCGAAATACGGAAATTAGAAAAGATAGGATACATTCTGGGCGATGTTTGCAGTATCACAAGAGAAGGTGGTGTGGTCATTCAAATAGTTGGGATATAAAATTAAAAAATAAAAGAATCAAAATGAGATAAGGCTCAAAAGAAAAACTATTCTGGTTGATTTTTATAACTTGGAAGAGTTTATAAGCTCATATATAGTTTTTTCTAACCTTAAGTGACTTCTTATTTGAGGATTATTAATAATAAAAGAATTCTATACACTTCAGTAAGCTCGATTAAGACGCTTTTAGAAAAAAAATAATCACTCAATTCAACGTTTAATCTGGTTAAGCAACCATTCTATTTTTTCTTCTGAAATTTCAGATAATAATTTTTTTCATCCAGTATAAATCAGAGGGTCGAACCGGAGCTGAGCAGGAGCAGGAGCGATGTTTTTTTCGAGGAGAGATAGCAAAACCGGAGTTTTTTCGAAAGGAGCTGGAAAAAGCGAATGAAAATAAACAAATTTACTCCTGTAGTGGAACCGGAACGGAGTTTTTTCAAGGAGCTGAATAATAACCACTCCTTTATTTCTCATCCTTCACTCTTTTGATCTTGTTTTTATTATTCGATTAAAAATAAAAATCAACTTTATTTTTATTCAATAGAATCAATGATTTCAAATGACGTTAATGTTTGAAATCTGGGAGGTTCTCTTTGTTAGCGAGTGTTTTCATATCAAATCTTTATCACTTTCCCAATTTAAAAATATGGTGCCAGGGTAATGCATAAAACTATTGGGTAAAGTTAAAATATAATAAAAATCAAAATTTCTATTATCAAAATTTTGAAAGCTTATTGGAGCTAGAATGATATTATATAAGTATTGACTTTATAATTAACTTTTAAATAGCCAACTTTTTAAATAGCAAAAAAAAAAAATTCCTGGCTTTAAACAATCCAATAGCATCAAGTTTTTTAAATGTGATTTCAAATAGAGATAAGAAAGAAAATGTTTCATAATTTTAATAAAATATGCTAACAGTGCAATAAGTGAGTTTATTTCAATAATATGAATTTTTGACAAAATAAGTTGATTTTTTTTCAAAAGAATTCGCCAATACTAATAATTAATGAAAATATTTTATTTTAAATTAGATAAAAAAATATAAACCAAAAAAA
>LSSL01000065.1:10634-22160 GCA_001953115.1 Smittium mucronatum | reverse complement strand
CTTTTTAAATACACTCAATATTTTTTTTTACACCAAAAAACTGACCAAAAATCCCCGCCGATTTTTAATCTAAATACAATAAATAAAAAAAGATGTCTATTTTCGTATTTATATTATAATTTCAGTTTTTAAACTTTTTAGATCCAAAAAATATCCAAATTCAGAACATAATAAATTTGATTGAGACGATAAATAAATAATTAAAAACAATCCTCGTCACAAATCACCCTAAAAAATCGATTTTTTTACCTAATATTATCCCAATCTATCTCTATAGCTTCAATGGTGCGAGATAATTTATTTTTTAACCATGGTAAGATAAAACTTTTAACCGTCTCGGTTTCAAAAAAAAATTGACTGCAAAATTCCCACAGAAAATTTGACTTTAAATCAATCTATTTAATGCGTGATTTATTTTAAAATACACTCACCACTCATAAATATGGGTATTGTTGTTGCAATAAGTTATGGTCTAACTTGATAAGTTCTTTAGATTTTCTAAATTATTTTTAAGAATAATTTTCATTGGAACCAACTCCAAACTCAAATTATTATCAGAATTCTAAGTATATTTTACTTTTTTGAAATAATTAAAAAGTTATTTGAATTTTTGTGGAGATAAATTAACCAATACAGTTTTTTTTTTTGAAAAATATCTTTATCAGCCTTTTTTTCAGACCGTTACATTATTTTTTGGTCAATAATTAATTTGCATGATTAAATAATACAATAAATCCATCTGTTTAAATCCTCAACTTTCCCCATTCCATCCCAGCACCACATTCTCCAACTCTAGATGCTATATTTTTTATTTTACAGTATCATGTCAAAATGATGCTTTTTCCTTTAAAAAAAATCCATTTCTGATGTTATTTTATAGCCTTATTAAACATATATAGAGCTTTCTAAACACTCATTGACGAATATGCTACTAATATCCAACATTTTAGTCGGTTTTATTTGGTATTAACCGTACAAGGATCTTTATTATTCCAAATAAAATATGATTAAATGCTTTCAAAAATCACTTATGACTCTGAAGCTGATCGAAATCGCTGATACTCTTAATGCTTTTCATCTTTTTTTTTTCAAAGAATTTAGTGATATAAAATCTTTTCTTAGTGCTTTTACCGGTTATTTTAGCATAAATTGCTTATTTGAAACTTTATTTGATTATTTTTTGAGAGTATTTTTTAAAAATTGGGTCTGAAATATTTTTTATTATCTTTATGATTAAAAAATAGTAGTTACCCCATATCAATAAAACTTCTAATCTTTATAATATTAACAAATCACACATGATCTTTTCAAAAAAGGATTTTATTCATAAAAGCTTATGATATCATTATCTATAAAACATACTATGACAATGATCGTTTTTATTTAAAAAAAATATTCATAAAAACGTAGCCGAAAAATTAAAAAACAGATTATAAAAGGGTAATTATGCCTAAACCTATCTTCATAGTCAATATTTTTAGATTTGTTCTTTTTATTCTCATCTTAGAACCATTTTTTATAAAGAAATTAAATTCATTATATTTAGCCCCTGCTCCTTTTTTTACATTTTTAATTTGGGGTTTTTATCTGAATGAAATTTTATTATATTTTCCAAAAAATTTTAAAATTTTTGAATTCAATGATTTTATTTATATTTTCGATTATATTTATGTTTTTAGAAATTTGATAAGTTAATTTCATTGGAAATAAAATTACCTGAGTGTAAGTATCTCTTTTTTAATTCTTATTTGGTTTCCAATACGTTTTTTATTTTAAATAATTGACCAAATTTGATTTAATTTTCCTAAAAATGGTTTATTTCATGATAATTAAATTATTTAAATCAACCAATGGCATCAATTATTGCTGATAAATCCAATTAAGACAAATTTCACTACCCTTATTTTGAAAAACAAATAAATACTTGCTGTTTTCAATTCCTTCACTTCTGAAAAAAAAATATTTATGGATGAAAAAAGTTAGTAGGATTTTTTTTTTTGGAAATTAGTATAAAAAATAATTTAAAATTGAATTTTCAAAATCTCTGATGATCATTTCAGCCGAAGTTATATTTATTATTTTACAAATATTGCATTGTATAAATTTATTAATTGTTTTTTCATAACTTATTTCCAATTTATTTAGCAGAAGGAGGTAGGCAGGAGGAGGTAGATGATCATCGAAATTTCATTTATAGTGGAATGATGAAAAGAAAATATGAAAATTATAAATTAATTTTTCTTATAAAAAGAGATTAGGCTATTTAAATAAAATAAAATCCCAAAAAGGTAATACCTATACTAAAGTGCATAAATTTTTATCTTTTAATCGTAATTTTTTAATATTCTGTATTTTTTTGAGTCTTATAAAAAATATCTGAATTTTTTCGAAAAAAGTCTGATAATTTAAGCTTACCATTTGAACATATGTATATCTGAATGGTAACACATCAAGATCATAATGTTTTATAAAAATTTTGAACTCCATAATTATGGCTTTTTTATCTATAAAATTTTTTTTTAAAAAAACTATTCAGTATATAAAATCTTGTTTCGTTTAAAATGCTTCATAAGAATTATTATTTTGAATATACTCAGACTATATATATAATATTGGGGGGGGGGGTGGTTCTGCTTGTAACTACTTTCCATAACCAAATATTTTTTAATAAACCACGATAAGATTTGGAATAAATTTTTTTATTACATATATGTCAAAAAATATCCATTGAATTAAAGATGCCTTATCTTCTAAATATCGGAATAATTTCAGTATTTATGTCCCAAATCATTAATATCTAAAAAAAATAAGAAACTGATCATAAATTATGATATATAATTAATTTTTATCATCTAAGATTTTCTGAAGTTTTAATATCATTTGTATTTATTGCAAAAGTTTCACATTTGAAAAAAAATAACATAATTTTTTTTTACAAAATATGTAAACCAAGATGAAAAAAAAATTAGAAAATTTTTCGATAAATATAATAAAATTTCATTCAGATAAAAACCCCAAATTAAAAATGTAAAAAAAGGAGCAGGGGCTAAATATAATGAATTTAATTTCTTTATAAAAAATGGTTCTAAGATGAGAATAAAAAGAACAAATCTAAAAATATTGACTATGAAGATAGGTTTAGGCATAATTACCCTTTTATAATCTGTTTTTTAATTTTTCGGCTACGTTTTTATGAATATTTTTTTTAAATAAAAACGATCATTGTCATAGTATGTTTTATAGATAATGATATCATAAGCTTTTATGAATAAAATCCTTTTTTGAAAAGATCATGTGTGATTTGTTAATATTATAAAGATTAGAAGTTTTATTGATATGGGGTAACTACTATTTTTTAATCATAAAGATAATAAAAAATATTTCAGACCCAATTTTTAAAAAATACTCTCAAAAAATAATCAAATAAAGTTTCAAATAAGCAATTTATGCTAAAATAACCGGTAAAAGCACTAAGAAAAGATTTTATATCACTAAATTCTTTGAAAAAAAAAGATGAAAAGCATTAAGAGTATCAGCGATTTCGATCAGCTTCAGAGTCATAAGTGATTTTTGAAAGCATTTAATCATGTTTTATTTGGAATAATAAAGATCCTTGTACGGTTAATACCAAATAAAACCGACTAAAATGTTGGAATTAGTAGCATATTCGTCAATGAGTGTTTAGAAAGCTCTATATATGTTTAATAAGGCTATAAAATAACATCAGAAATGGATTTTTTTTAAAGGAAAAAGCATCATTTTGACATGATACTGTAAAATAAAAAATATAGCATCTAGAGTTGGAGAATGTGGTGCTGGGATGGAATGGGGAAAGTTGAGGATTTAAACAGATGGATTTATTGTATTATTTAATCATGCAAATTAATTATTGACCAAAAAATAATGTAACGGTCCGAAAAAAAGGCTGATAAAGATATTTTTCAAAAAAAAAAACTGTATTGGTTAATTTATCTCCACAAAAATTCAAATAACTTTTTAATTATTTCAAAAAAGTAAAATATACTTAGAATTCTGATAATAATTTGAGTTTGGAGTTGGTTCCAATGAAAATTATTCTTAAAAATAATTTAGAAAATCTAAAGAACTTATCAAGTTAGACCATAACTTATTGCAACAACAATACCCATATTTATGAGTGGTGAGTGTATTTTAAAATAAATCACGCATTAAATAGATTGATTTAAAGTCAAATTTTCTGTGGGAATTTTGCAGTCAATTTTTTTTTGAAACCGAGACGGTTAAAAGTTTTATCTTACCATGGTTAAAAAATAAATTATCTCGCACCATTGAAGCTATAGAGATAGATTGGGATAATATTAGGTAAAAAAATCGATTTTTTAGGGTGATTTGTGACGAGGATTGTTTTTAATTATTTATTTATCGTCTCAATCAAATTTATTATGTTCTGAATTTGGATATTTTTTGGATCTAAAAAGTTTAAAAACTGAAATTATAATATAAATACGAAAATAGACATCTTTTTTTATTTATTGTATTTAGATTAAAAATCGGCGGGGATTTTGGCTCAGTTTTGTGGTGTAAAAAATAATATGGAGTGTATTTAAAGAGCTAAAGCCCAAATAAAGAAAGAAAATGGGTTGGTAAGTTAATTAGAAAGCACTTGAAAATTTTTAAATCAATCGGATTTGAAATTTTAGTTTAACTTAAAAATATGCATATTTTTATCTGTGAATAACATTTTATAGCTCTGAAATTTAATATTCGTAATTATGTTTTTTTCAAAAAAAAAAAAGCCTCGAAAAGGGTTATTATCATATATGAAGTAGGTGAAAATTAATTTAAAAACATATGAATATGTTCCGATTGGTCTTTAAATAAAAAAATTAGGTGATATTTCCATTAGAATAAAGTTTGATAGACAAAAATTTAGCTTACCATTCTTGTTAAACGTATTTTTCTAAAAATATTTTTTCATTTTTTTTAAAATTTTCCAATTTATTATTTAATTAATTATTACAAAAATTAAATAATTGTTTTTTTTTTAGGATATCAAATATTACTTTATTTTTATTTTTCTCTGATTTTTTCAAATACAATTTTTACTTTTTTACTTTTATAATTCTTTATTCGAGTTTTTTTGACAAAAATAACAATATTTTATAGCTTGAAATTAATTATCCATTCTTATCTTATAGTATATTTCCATAATTTTTCTCACTAATATCTATGTGTTATTGGTTATTTACATTTCAGGGATGAATTTTTTGTTCCAAAAAGTTTTGTAGTGCCGGAATTTAAATATTCTCATTATTTATATTATTTAGTTATTTTTTTTTGGCATCGTGTTTTGTTTACTATTTTCTTTGGTTAAGAATATTTTCATTGTTTGGGTTTAAATATCTCTGCATTTCACACTGGTTATTATCCATTGTTTAATTAACTCTTTAAAAATTTTAACATCTTTCTATTAACCTTTATTTGGTAGTTATAGCTACTTGTAAGCTTCCTTTTCATTATTTATTAACACTATCTTGAAATTGGATATATTTATTTTTAATTTCTTAGTTAATTTAACATTAATAAGATCTTTATATTTGCTAAAAGTTTCATTTAAAAAAAGAGTATAATAGTTAATTTTTGGATCTCATATTCGAAATATTTACTATAAAATGCTCTAAATTTTTGGTTTCCTACCCACAGAAAGCGTGTTTTATCTTACTTCTATAGGTATCTTTATCTATTAAAACAGCTGATTTTCCATCCCAGCTTTAAGATAATTTCCTATGTAATTTTTTTAGATCTGTCTATTTTCAGTGAATAATCCAACACGGATAAAAATTTTAATTTTTTTACTGTCAGATTTTCTGGTTCACCTGTACTGATATTTTTTTTAAATATATTTGCATATTCAGTTATCCAATTTTATGGTTCCTTTCATTGAATAAATACCCCTTTCGTTCCTGTACAGGTGAAATTTCGTTATAATTATAACATCCTTAGAATTTTTTTGGTTTTTATTTTCCTTTTTGGTATTAAATTCAGTACTTTTTAATCTAAATATTTTTGAATTAATTTTTTTGTACCACTGGCAAAGTGTTAGGGACCCCAACCTCTCGTCCAGAGCTCTTATAATTGCAAATATCATTTTTTTACTTCTCCTCACACATTTATACCATTTTTTGATGGGATTAATATTATTTTATGGTTATTTTTGTTCTCATTAGTTTTGTTTATATAATTATAAATTCTTATAGGTTATGAAAAAAAAAAATTAAATTTTTAAATTTTTATCTCAAAACTAGATGAGCTGTTTTTAGATGATCTATAGCACCTAAATAAATAACATTAATATTTTATTTCGATTATATATGTCTAAAACCCAGTTTGTTATGGTTGCCTCATCTGCGTTAAAATTTTTCCTTTTGATTTGTATTAATGACATTTGCCTTAATCGAAACTAAATTTGATTTTCCTTATAAACTATTTGGACAAATAATATGATTATCTGGAGATATTTTTTTGCAATCCACTGATTTTCTCCAAAATCAAAGTATTTGTACATCAGTTTGAACAATTTTTGACAATAATTTATTTTTGTTTAGTCTTATAAAAGGTATAAGTAGAAATAGTATTTATTTTTATGAGATAGTATTTTCTGTTTTAGAAAGCCCTCTATAAGTAGAAGAGATATAATCTAAAATATGATCTTTTATTGAATTAAGATTTTCTTAAAAACAGCTTTATTTAGTTTACTGAGTGTCTATAGTATGTTATTTTATTGCCGAAAAAGAATAATCTGCCTTGTAAGAGATGTAAAGGCATAAGAAAACCGAAAGCTACCCAGCCAGATATTTTTTTATCGAATAACGAAAAAAAAATGTATTATAATTTATGTTTACACAATTATATTTTATGCAAAAAAATTCTTTAATACCAAAAAAAGACTTGTACAGAATAATTATTATCTGCGGGATATTTTTTAGAAAAATATCTCACGAAGATAAAATAAGCGGATATGTGAAGCGTTTTTTTAAAAAATCCAATAAATTATTAATAAATATACATAAAAATGTAACAGTTCAAATGTAACAAAAACAGAATAAAGAACTGTTTTCAAAAATAAAACTTCACAGCGAAAAATCATTAAAAATATTGAAGACATTCATAAATTTTTTCTAAAATCATTCGAAAATTATAAGTCATAAATAAACTGATTTCTATAAAAGTATTACCTTTAAAATGTAACAAAGATGTATATATTAATCTGGAAAAATATCCTAACCTTCAACAGGTGTAAAAATACACATATTCCTTGAGATATTTTATAAGCAAGTTACAATTCAAACAGTGCATTTTTTTTACATATTACTTTTCTAAACTAATATAAATCTATTTTAATGTAAAAAACAGCTGATATTATCTAATTAACTAAAAACAATCTTGTATTTATCTTAAGAACTTCATCAAAAGCGAAAAAAATAAATCAAAGTATATTTAAAATCGATTTACACATTGGATTTGGCATATTTTGGAATTCTTTTCTATGAAAATTTGCATCAGAAAAAAACTCTTCGATGTACTTTGTTGAAAAAAACCCCCTTTTTGATTCGAATAGAGAGAAATTTCTAAATAATTTTTATTTTTTAATCACAAACTGAAGTTAAATCGTAAATTATTTTTTTTAGCGTCGGAATCAATCTTGTACAAACATTTATATTTCGGTTTTTTTAATTGGGTATATATCAATATATTTAACATATTTTCAATTTTAAATCTAACTTTAATCCTTCAGATGATCCTCGAACCAATGCACAGTGGGTACGAAACTGGTAGAGAGACAGATGGGAGTAGGATGAAATTTTATTATTTTTTCCTTTTATTGTATTTTTAATTTAGTTTTATTCTAGTATTTAAATATTATAAATAAATTCCTTTTTTTTAAAAAAAAAATAAGCCTTCAGATGATTATCATTTTTCTACCATATTGTGAAAAAACACCAACACTTTCCCCGATTTCTTCTGGGGTTTTAACAATATAAAACAAGTAAATTTCACCCAATACTCAATTTTTAGCCATTTTTGAATAAATATCCCTCCTTATTCACTCCCAGCCCAATCAGAATTTCCATTTTTCAGAAATTCATTTAGAATTCTAATTTTCATATTTTTTTCTATCATTTTTTAGAAAAAAAAACATAAACTTTTTCAAAGATTTAAAGTCCCTATTATCTGTCGTATCCTTTACTTGCATTTAATTTTTATCGGGTTAATATTTCAATTTTTGGCCAATAAGGCTCTTCTATTTAGCTGATTAACTAGAACTTTAAAAATTGAATTAAACTATTCGATTTCTACACTTCTACATTATATAATCGATAGGATGACTTTTTATTTTTCTTCGATTTTAAATAATATAGTCTATCTTATACTTATTAAACTAACAATACACATATTAGCAGAAATTTACGATTTAACTTCTACAAAATATAGAAGATTTTTCTGAATACCATACTTTTTTTTACTGTTTAAACTATAGTGAATAAATGGATTATTATCATCTTCAAATCAATAAATATAGAAAAATATCTAGATCTAAAAATACTAAAGAATTTCTCCTACAAAATTTTTATTTTTTGATACCAAAATTCGAATCTCCCAATAGCTTTATAGATTTTATAATAGTGATATTTACAAATTATGAAAATAGTAAAATTTTAACAGGGAAGTGTCCGGTCCCAAAAAGAACCATCATATATCTTTTTTTTGCTCTAGATTCTGAACGGCTAAAAATACGGAGGTGGTCCAGATTTTAGGTGAATGGTCATGGTACAATTCTATTCTTAATGTATTGAAAAAAATTACCTACATTAAATTTCACTCAATTGATCTATTATCACAAAGTGAGATTAAAGGGGAAATAGCCGGTAAAAACGACGCATTCGTTGAATATAAAAATAATAATAGGTTTAATCTTGAACTTCAAGTGGAAAAAAATAAGACAAAATTCCGATGGGTAAATCAGAAATATATAAAATTTCCTGGAATCATTTAATCCTTTCAGGGGCCATCATACAAAAAATTTCATGCACAACTGAGGCTACAAATGTCTATAGAGCCAAAACTGGGTAAAATTTTTTTTATTAAAAATTGAAACAAACGAATATTTATTCAGCATTGTTATTAATTATTTCTTAGCCCTTTCAAGGCCCGAAGCCCAAAAATTGTTTCATGAGTAAGTTCTGAAAACTTCCATAAAGCCATAAATTTCATTTTCAAACAATCAAGTGGTGAGTAGCCTCGCTGTAAAAAACTAAACTGAATGCTAATTAATAAGTAAAAAAATATCCGGAAGGAATTTTTGTTCTAAAAACCAACCATCATTCGTAGCTATTTAGAAATTATCAATAAAAATTCGAAATAATAAGAAAATGACTAATAATTTTTCACGACATATAATTTGGCAAGTAAATATCAAAAATAAATCTAGTTGTTTCGGGAAACAAATCTATTTGAAAAACTTTTTTCAAAATATAATTGTTCGCTATTATCACAAATTATTTTTGCAAATAAAAATACAAACATTCTCATATTTTCATCTCATTCAGAAAAAAATGCGGTTGCTGGTCGGAAAAAGCCTCTTATGCGCAATTTTTATTCGATGTAAATTTCAAATATTTCTGATTAATAAAAAATCATACATTCTAGTACCTATATTACTTAAGGAAAAATACTTAGCTTTCAAACTAAAAATGAGTTTTTACCACATTATTATAGCATTCAATTTTTTAGCTATAAATTAAATATTCCACGTTTAAAATTTTGATGCTTTTCTACTTAAGTTCACTTTTTTTTTTATAAAATTCCTATATTTTCTGCTTCTAATACCTATCACATTATTATTTTTTTTACATTAATTAAAATTATCCTTTTCATGGGGCCCCAAAACTTAAATTTTGAGCCCATCGATTATTCATCATCATCGCCCTTTTGATACTCAATTATCCAATCAAACTACCTATATAAATTTTTTTATTTCTCAAAATTATAATTTTGAAGACCGAAATGATTTAAACGAAAAAAACTGTTCACAAACCTATGAAAGCTTACAAAATATCACAGAAATTATGTGGTCTAAAGAATTAAACATGTGTCGAAATATCCCATATTTTTTGGAAAATAATTATTTGCTTGAGTTTATTTTAAATATGTAAAATATAACGCCCTATAAATATTCAAACTATACATTACGGACGAAATAATTAATATAATAGTTGAGTTTTAAAACAATTATGCAGTTTTTAAACTGCCCAAAGAGAAAATAAAACCACCTATTTCTTTTGATGAAATTAAAGCATTTTTTGGCATAAATATTTTGATGTGAATTAAAAAATATCCATCAATTAGAGATTATTGAAGTACGGATCCCAAAATTCATGACTATTACATCGCCGATTTTATGGGCTCAAAAAGATTTAAGTATATCTTATCTAATACACACATCTCTTCATAATATGAATGTAATTCAAAAAAATTAGACGGTTTTGAGAAATTATAGAAAGTAAAAATTTTTACTGACTACATAAAAGAAAAATACCAGAAATTTTTTAATCCATCGCAGATTATTGCTTTTGATGAATAGATTATAAATTTTAAAGGTCGAAGTTCTATAAAACAATATATGCCATTGAAGCCAATTAAAAAAGGTTTCAAAGTATGGGTACTTTACGAAAAAACTGGATATTTCTGGGACTTTAAAATATACCAGGGGAAAATAATAATAACCCAATTAAAAGTATAGTGTTTAAAGTGGCTTATAATCTTATATCCAAATTGGATTATAAGAACCATATAAAATTTTTTGATAGATTGTCTTCATCTATACCTTTAATGTTTTTTCTAAAAAAACACAGTTTTTACTCATGTTGGAACTATAAGTACTATAGGAAATATCTTCCTAGTTTTTTTTTCAAAAAAAAATCTGAGAAAATATAACTATGATTAGTTCGAAACTTCTGAAGGTTTATCGATAACGAAATGGATGAATGTGAAGCCGGTTATCGTTATATCAAATTACATTTCTCCGAAAACATAAAAGTCACTATTAGAACCCAACTTGATGGAACAGTTCTGGAAGCTCCCATACCTGCCACGACTTTAGAGTATAACAGAAACATGAATTTGGTTGATAAATTTGACTAAAAAAATCATATTATGAGATAGACAGAAAAAGTAAAAAATGGTAGCAAAGAATAGTGTTTAGCCTTATTTATGTTACAATAGTTGATTCTTTTATATTATACATTTTTATTTGCGATAAATATCCAAGAAATTTACAAAGAAAAAATGAAATAAAAATGAAGGAATTCAGGCTTGAAATAGCTGATGGACTTTGTGGAGAGAAAGTATCATTAATAACCAAATTAAATATCTCAGAACATTTAAAGTAAAAAAAACCAGCAGTTTGTCCCAGATTTGATCAGATTTTCTGCTGAAAATCGCCTGCCATTAAAAAATATTAGAGGAAATTGCGTTAAGTGCCGTACT
>LSSL01000065.1:0-10246 GCA_001953115.1 Smittium mucronatum | reverse complement strand
CGATAAATATCCAAGAAATTTACAAAGAAAAAATGAAATAAAAATGAAGGAATTCAGACTTGAAATAGCTGATGGACTTTGTGGAGAGAAAGTATCATTAATAACCAAATTAAATATCTCAGAACATTTAAAGTAAAAAAAACCAGCAGTTTGTCCCAGATTTGATCAAATTTTCTGCTGAAAATCGCCTGCCATTAAAAAATATTAGAGGAAATTGCGTTAAGTGCCGTACTCAATCGAAAAGAGTCAGAACAGTCTGGAAACGCGGTGTATGTCAGATTAATCTTTTTATGGAGAAAGAAGAGCCATATTTTAAATTATTCCACTTAAATAGGTAGATTTTAATTATAAATAGGCTATCTTTGAGTATTTGGATTCCAATATTTGTCTTTTAAAAAAATATACAAAACTCAACTTCTTTTTGAGATAAAGGATGTAGCTATTTTAAAAGAAATTTGAAAAAATTGGTCAAAAAAATGATTTTATTATAAAATTTAGACAAAATATTTTACATTTAGATTTAAAAAACATATTTTTTCAGTCTTTATGAAAACATTTTGCATTTTTCACAATAAAATTTTTCTAATTAGAGTCAAAAGTGTTGAAATCAACATAAAAAAAATGTTAAAGTTTTAAATTATAGCATGAACATATTATAAAAAAAACGCATCGTTTTTTATAGTATCAAATGGCGTGATTGAAAGCAATAATGCTAAGTATCCTAATGAAATGTACTAAAATATAGTATTATGTATTATGACACATTGCATTTTCCTAAATATACCCACATAATATATAAATTATGGAACAAACAGATACATTTTATCAAACAAAAAATAGTGAAATAAATAATTACCACAATAAAGAATACTAAAATGAAAATTAGTGTAAGCATTTCAAAATAAATAATCTAAAACACTGAATATGTAAATTAAATATAAAAATTAACATCTTATATAAATCATACCAAAATACACCGGAACGTAACTTAGCTCAATTCGGTAAAAGAAACATAACACTATAATATACTATATTATATTGTTTTTTTTGTAGTTTGATACAATCTAGTAAATTTTTAGACAAGATAATATAATACTCATATCTGTACTACAATTTAGTCGATTACAGGATGCTACAGTATTGAATTCTAATTTACTACAATTTATTAGGCTATAAGACACGACATTGGGGCATTATTTAATTCACTCCTGAGTATTTTATAGCAGGTCAGCATAATATGGTAGCCTGTAGCCGATTAAATTATAGAGGTTTTGGGGTTATAGTATCACATTATTCTTTAAATTACTGAAATATGGTTTATACCGGATCATAAGTTTATATAAGTATGAATTATGCTAAATTTAGCAGGTTTCAAGATATCACATCATAATACCTTCGATTTAATCAAGCGTAATGGTTTTCAAGATACCATAATTTACAATAACATTCCATTTAACATCACAACTCATCAGTTCACAATGCGTTAGTCTAGTGTATAATAAAAAATAGTACTTATTATTACCATATAGCATTAAAAAATGGAATGTACAACTTATTAAATTATCAATTTTAAACCTCAGGTTATAATTCAAAATTATGTCAAATCTAGTTTAGGAATATTTTGCTATTATTTCTCATTAATTTGCTATTAAGTCATTATGTACTTAGATAATTATATATTTTTGTTATTCAAATAGTGTGTTACATAACCAGCCAATTATTTTCTAAATATAAAATAAGAATTTTTTTGCCAATTTCAGATTTTTTATGCAGAATTTTGGCCCCTGAAAGGGATAAGTTTTGAATTTAAATGGAATCAACAACCAATTAAAGAGATGAGATAAAAAAATCGCTTGCAGAAAAAGTAGCAATTTTTGGACAGTGGTATTGGGCCATAAATTCACAAAATTCATCCAATATTTGTAGCTATTATCCTTGCTAAAATCTTTTTTTTTATCTAGGAATTTGGTCCCTGAAAGGGTTAAAGTGTTTTTCTTGCGGCCTTAGTTTTTATTTCTGAGCCTGCAAATCAATTAGTAGTCGCATTAGACATAAATGGCCTGCAATGCGCAATATTGCTTTGTTAATAATTGGGTGGATTTTTTCCTTATATTGGGTAAAATAAAATTTCACTAAACTATTGGTTTAAATTTTTAAGCGCGCCACTATAAACATAAGCGAACCAGAGATTTATAGATCATTCATGAATAAAGAGAAAATGTTGGTTGAGAATATTCATCGCATCGCCATTTTTGTTTATTCGTTACAATTTTGTAATAACATAAGAAAATTTGGACCTCTAATTTTTGATCTCCAAATTCCCAAATTTATACCAAGCAGGATTAAAAATTGATATACAGTCATTTACGCCTTTTAAAAAAAGATCTAATTCCTGCAACGAAGAATTGTAAATTTATATATACTCTGGAATCTACAATTTTTAAACTAGTGATTCAGATCAAGTTATTATACACCTTTTGTTGGAAAAATTAGCAACAGATCCATTAGGGATGCTATAAATTAATTAAAGTTAAATCAAAGAATCAAAGAAAAAAAAAGTGCTGAAATGGGAGAGGAAATGTGATAAGAGAGATACGTCAAATCCTATAAATGAATGGTAAATTTGAAATAAATTTGAGACGCTCGATGATGAGATCACTGGAAAAAAGAATAGCTGTAAAAAAAATGGTATTTTTTGTATCACCCCCTTAAATAAAACAAGCACAACAATTACATGAAGTACATAGATTGTTTGAGTCTGTCATGGACTGGCAAAAGCTTTGGTTCAATCTCAGGAGCATTGTTATCACCCTGGAATCCACTTACAACGCTACCAGACTCAGAGCTGCTCCATTGCTCTTTAGTGTGACTACGAGCTCTAAATGCGACACGATGGGCATAATACACACAAGGTACAAGACTTACGGATCTAGTACATATGGCGTACAAATAGCACATGTTGTATGACAGAGTTTGGATGGTATCTGGCGTGAAACCATTATCGTCCTTCAGAACAATGTAGTGAACACATCTAGAAGTTCCTTGGATTCCAGAATGACTTTGGAGATAAAAATCATAAAGGTGGGGACTAGTGATATCAGTATCTAATACAGTACCGGGCATACAATTTCCACTTCTGTCTGCATCATTTCTTCCTGTAGGCATGAACCTGGTCCTATGCCCTTTTTTAACTATAATGAATGTGATTTTTGGGAGATATCCTTTTTCCAAATTTTCGCAAGCGTCTACGATAGATTGAACCTCTTTAGCCATAACCTCAGCAAACTGGCCCTCAGACACACCATCACGATAAAAAATAATTTTCTGAGGTTTGAAGCCAGTCGACTTGAAGAAGTTAATGAGCTGTTGACGAACAATTTCTGCCAAATCTTGAATTATTTCAACCCTAGAGCCTTGCTGTGCAAGGATAGCCTTGTATTTGCAGAATTGGGGATCCATAGATCCGACGACGGCTGCAATTGATGGTCTTTCAAGCTCATTTATCCCTGGATGGGTAACATCAGCACCCAAAATGATAGTTGGGACATCACTAACAATTGGCAAGCTTTGAGGTTTCAATGCAGCACTAACACCACCCAACTTAACATTCATCTTTAAACAAAGGTTTGCGCAGTATTGAGGATTGGGTCTCATAGTATGCTTGCTCAACATACATTGGGTATGGACACCGAGTTCAGTGTAAGCAGCGTTTTTGATTTTACCGTAAAGAACGGTGGATGATGACGGAAGGATACACAATATCATTTGCGGGAAAGCTTGGGCCTGATCACCAATTTCCTTGAAGAATGAAGCCAAAGGCTGAGATATGTTACCCATAGGAGAAATATATTGAATCAATGGTCTAGTGTTAGCGATATTTAGGCCAGTATTTTTGCAGGTGTTAACAAGGGTACGGATGAAATCTTGAATTTGGTTAGGTCTAGCTTTATGGCTGTCCATGAATACAGCTACACCCCAAACATTCAAACTTGTACCTTTCCATACAATCTTATCTCTCATGTTCCAGGCACCTCCGTTTGGTCTAACAACCGATTCACGAGATAGATCACTATAGTGAAGTTCCGGGGTAGGCAATAATCTTGCTTTAAGCTGGATTAGTCTGCTATCAACTTGGAAGTTAAATGCCTTCATAGCTTGGCTTCTAGACAAATTCATATCATCAAAGTTACGCTGGATTAACTCTTGGCGTTGCTGGGGTTTAAGACAAGCGTGTTTAATCATCTCAGCAGTCTGCATTTCATTGAGCTTGCGCTTATAATGGTGGCCAGGGGCTAGGTCACACAATTCCATGGGTAAGAAGTTGTTTTTTCTGAATTCAATACAAGGAAGGAAAGGGAATTTGAGGGCGATATTAAATTTATCCCTAAGGTAGTCTTTCACAGAGACCTGATGAGTTTCATTGGTTACAGGGTCAATTTTATCGAAGGTGATTTGTTCAGCATTTAGAGAGGAGATACCTTTAGCTTTGAATTTGGCAGAGCCACGGCCTCTGTGAAGCATAATCATAGTGGTTCCTTTGATCATGCGATTGATTTGGTGCCAGGTTTCAGGACCGCTTCTTCCACGGAGATCATCTGGACTCCTGAGACGGAGAACCTCTAAGACGAAACCGATGAGAGATCCATCCATCAAAAAAGCGGTATTTGCAATATCAAGGTTGAGGTAGAGTTTTGACATACCAGCCTTGATAGATTGGAACACGCCACGCCAGAGGTCTATACCTTCACCTAAGCTGCGTTTATCAGCATTGGTATAAAAGGAACGACCGACTTTAAAATGGGTCTTGAAGATATCCTGGTAAAGAACAGTGTCTAGTACACGCAGTCCCGAACTGGATAAAGCGGGCTCTACATCCTTGCCTTTGGTAAGATCCCAAAGAGCAGGCATATTAATCTCAGCAGCTTCCATGATTTTAACAAGGTAGGTTTTGGGGCGGTCTCCTTCAGAAAAGGAAATCTCAAAAATCTCTTCTTTACTCTTAAGGGGCAGACGCTCAGGGGCATAGGCAACACGAGAACCGTCATATGCAACGAAAATACCATTAAGGGCAGATCTTCCATGCTGACTCATGAAAGCATCGAAAAGTTCTCTAGAGAATCTGGGTGGGAGTCTCCTTTCTCTGGTAGGAGGTGGAAGGGGTTCCTCGCCCTCTCTCAGCTCACGAGGTTTCTGAGTAATCTCAATATCATACTGATATGCACATTTGTCCAAGATTGAGATGACTTCATAGTAGTTGACAAATATATTCACGGGGCGGCCTTGAGTACCGAACCCATTTCTCTTGGCCAAACTGACCAAAACAGGTTTCTGTTCGGCTTCGGTGCTTTCCATTTTATGACAGAGAAATTATGATTATGGCAGCTAAAACGAACAAAGGATACTCTAAATACGTGTGTAAACAAAACGTTAGATATCTACGCGAAATCAAAAGGTGGATAATCTTAAACCCCAATAAAGAAAAAGTAAATGCGGGGGAAAATGACACTAATTGGCTTTCAAATAGTGCAAAGCTGTTAGATACAAACACCACTCTATATGGATCATAGGATGTAGAAAAATTACATTAGACAGAACAACAAACAACTCGAATCGAAATTTCACCTAATGAAATAAACCAGTTTCAGTGCTATGATCTATTACTGTCTGTTTAAGCAGAATATTGCTCACTACAGTTGCGGCACCCTATCCATTTGCTGCCCTTTCCGGCTCCCTCAACTTTGTATCAAGCGCGTCAATCTGGAAATTAAAAATCCCCCTTTGTGATTTCTCCTATTTTCGGTCCATAATAAGTGCCTTTAATTCTTCAAATCTGCACACGTTCTCTCAAAAAGTCCAATAGAAAATCAATAAAATACCTTCAGTTTATATATCCACTAAAATGGCTAATTTTCAAAGATAAACAGATCGAATATTAACGCTAAAATGACAACTATCCGCGCTTCCATTGGCCAGAACATGTAATTAATTAACAAATGCATTGTTTTCGGCTGTCAGACCTCCTATTGGTAAAAAACATATACTTAATGGAATGTTGAAATTGATATTTTTGAAATTCAACCATAGATTGAGGTGCTCTTAAGCAAGCCCATAATTAATGCTCCTAAATAAGTTTAATTATATTTTTGTACTCTTAACCCTTTCAAGATTAGAATGTAAAATGTCACCCAATCTCACTATATAAGTGCTATTAATTGGTACTTTGCCTACAATCACCAAATGAACAATATCTCATCCCTCACTAAGTGGATATATAAAAATAAACTTGCTCTTTAAAACCAACACAAATTTATCCATCAAATGCTTCAAATCAATTACAAAATTTTCTTTTAAACCACGATATCCCAACTCGATTATTCGCTTGTTCATGTGTCTTTATTTCGTGATTATCAACCTCCAACCAATTATGTTGAGGACCCAAATTTTACACTAAACGAATATTGAGCGCCATTTATCTCACTATGTCCAGGAAGAGTTTAAGTGAACACGCATTGATAATAGACCATCCTATCCTCCGTCTTGCCATAAAAAAATATGATAACTACCCCCCTTTATGTTGATTTGATGTTGATCATCTTCTAAACTGTTTGCTTTTCCATCCAACATCGCACAATTAACTGAACAAGTGCTAACGCCTATGGGCTTTGTAAATAATAAATAAATTGATGTAAATTATGGCTTTGACCACCTGAGCTGTCAATATTCAATCCTCTAATCTCGAATAGCCTATGTTATTCGCCATATTAACAAATTTTATATATAGCATTTTAAATAGTCGCATAATTTTATAGTAAGATATCCTAATAAAGAACCGATCGTAAAAAACTGTAGTAAAAAGTTAAACGAAAGCTTTAAAGAGCAAGAATAGTTACAAAAACAGAAGGTTAGAAAAAGATTTGTAAAATAAATACGTTTTTAATGCTTTACTAATAAATTTCGGCTAAATTGGTTTATATCCAACTATTTCAAGCAAACTCTACTAAATTGAGCTACATTCGGTTATTTCAAACAATTTTAGACTAATTTTTTTCAGCTATATTAAAATTTATAGCGTCAAATAGTGTTTAAGGAGGCTTTAAATCGAGCATTGAAAATAAGGCTAAAAACAATTTGATACAAAATTTAGTAAATTGATACAAAATTAAGCTAATAGGCATAAAATATATCTATTGATACAAAGATAGGTAATCACTGCAATTTTTTGATATATAAAACTATAATTTCTATCTAACTCGTTAAAATATTATTCTTTTACGAGCTGATTTTATTGAACCATATCTAACAATCTATAACCAAAAATAATTGCTATTTGGTTGGTCTTATTTATTACCTAGAAATCAAATTAATCATTAGGGAAATTAGTGAATCTGAACATTTATTTTGATGTAAAGGTCTGATTATTTTTTAATCTACCAATTATATCTTAATGAACCAATTTAAAAAAAATGGCGTGGATTTAATTGATAATAGCATAAAATTTTCTAAAAAAATAAGATTAATTTTAAAAAATCCTTAAATTACCTATTGGAAACTAAAATTTAATTTTAGAATAAGTAAAATGATAATAGCTGATTATAATATCGAATTAGTCCTGAAAATGCTTAATAGGCCTATTAATTTTTAATAGAAATCCTTAAAAAATATAACTATGATGATTAAAAAATAGCTAAATTTTTACTTATTTCAAATTCTGTTTCCGTTTTCCTCCTATGGAATCAATATCCCTTATTCTATTATAATTTTTTAACTGCATCCGAAAAAGGAAATATATATGCATTTCAAGTCTACGTGTCTTTATATATATTGATTAATTTCTTTGTAAAACAATCCATTATTCGAATTCGCTTTTTGATAATATAATTTATCGAAAACTGTTACATTTCACCCAATAAAGCCTAGTTTCGTATAATTTGTGTAATTTTTTCTGAATTTTAAACGCTATTCACTTATAAGTGAAGTATAATATTTTTAACCCCGAAAAAAATAGTTCTTAGTTGCGCGTGTTTTATTCTAAGGACTTTTTATATCAAAAGTTTATTAAAATGTTAAATTATTAATTAAAAAGATATTTTAAATCTCAAGAAGATTAATTTTATAATTTTCAAATAAAAGTATATATTCTTGGCTTCTTTTATCAACTTTTTTTTTCTCCAAAAAAAAATGCACCGATTTTTTCGAAATAATAGACTCTATAAATTTATGTTATCTGAATAAAAAGTAGAGTTTAAATATCTTTATATATATATATATATTATTTTTTATACTTGATTTATATAAAAAATAACATTTAAGCAACGCAATTTCAAAATATTCAAAGATATAGGGATGTGACAAAAGAGTATGAATTAAATGAGAGATTCGTTTCTGTTTTTCATATGGAATATATTGGCGATAATAAAATATACGAGCCTACAGTTTACAATCAGATATCTAAGACCCCAAAAGATATTTATTTTTTTATTGGGTTTAAAATAGATGACTTCTACGAAATATATTCAGCTTGTGAAAATGATTTGATTAAAGCTGAAATGAAAAGAACGAGAAAATCAAAATTCGCCACCAAGGATAAGTTTATTATCCTAATGACCTATTCGAGACACTATTTTAAATTTGATAAACTCGGAAGGGATTTTAATTTATCTGTGCCTTCAGCTTATAAAATAGTTAATTCCTCAGTTGAAACTATCAAAGAATATTTGTGGGGAAAATATCTATGCCCTATTAAGAAATCCGCCCAACTGGTCCGATCAATAATTTTACCAGATCATAGGGATGTGGCACTGATAATTGATTCCACAGTATTTTTCATAAATAGACCATATGTATCATAAAGGACACTAAGATGTTTTATTCAGGGAAGAATCATGGATATTGTGTTGAAAAAGGGGTGGCAGCAATACCCAACGGAATATGCGCCTTTGCGAGCCCTACAGTTGAGGGGTCAATACATGACATGCCAGTACCTATATTAATGGAGAATATATATAAGTAATTTTTGAAAAAGTCTCCAACAGAGCTCAGAACTGAAGACTTTGGTGGGGTCCATAGTGAATGGTCCATAATGGTTGATAAGGGGTATTTAGGTCTTGTTCAAAAATTTAGAGCTGTAATTCCAAAAAACGAAACTCGAATATTGGAAGAGGAAAAAAACACTCACAAGAATTATATTTCACACAATCTAACTCATCCAATCCATTTTTGGTAACAGAAAATAACCCAGAACCGATTATCTAAAATGAGAGAATAATAGTGAGAGCTTTTTCGGGAGATTAAAAGGTGTTTTTAAAATAATGAGAGACGCATAAAGAGGCTCTTTGGATATTATAGAGGTGATCATCGATATAATCATAGCTTTAAAAAACTTTCATATATCGAAATCACCACTGAGAACAACCGTTATAAAAATTTATGATTCTATCAGAGTGAAAAACAGTGATTTTTACAGAAAACCCCATGAGAAAAAAGAGGTTAAGGTATAACAAAAACAAGTCTAAGTTTTTTAGAAGAATGGCTGATTCTGAAAATTTATCTGCTGAGAAAACTCCAATATTTATAATGAGAAAAGGCTTCTTAAAGAGAAGTACCTCTTACGGGCCAGAAATAAGTGATTCAGATGAATTTTCCGCGTGAAATTTTTAAATGCTAATTATACTTCAGCTAAAAATTAATACTAGATAGTTTTTTCCTAATTTTATAGCTTATTAATTCTCTTATTCTTGTTAAATTACTTTTTTTCAAATAAAAAATATTTTTAACAAAAAAATATTGATAATATCTTTAATTGGCCAATATTATAAAGCGAGAAAAAAAACGTATAAAAAGGGGTTGTGTTCAAATATTAAAATGAATCTCACTCTCTTTACTTCATTCTTATTTCATAATATCACTATGTCCTTCGTTTTTCTCAAAGGTATGATTTTATCCAAAAATATTCAATAGTTAAGACTATATTTACCAATAGATATATATATTTTTTCATTTTTTATTGGTGCAATTGTTTATTACTTAAATTTATGAAAATTTTTAACTTTTATCAATAGGGAAAACCAAAAATACAAGCTTTGAAATCCTAAGAAAAAAAGGGGGGGAAATATGTCAAGGTAGCTACTAGATATTTAATTTTTTTAAATTTTAACCAAGATATTTTAATGCAAACGTCTTATAACCTTTTATCTTACCAAATTTAGAAATCAGAAATAATTTTAGACATATTTAAGCAGATATAATT